>JANPWX010000293.1:60557-71828 GCA_024734555.1 Trochalopteron elliotii
TGCTGTGGCTGCTGTGGGATGAAGGCTCAGGAGCTGGGAGGAATCCCAGCTTTCACCCCAAGAGCAGCACAAGGCAAGGCCTGAATGCAGATCCTGGGCCTTTGTGGGCACAAAGAAAGGCAAAGGGAGAGCAGGAAGTTCAGTTTTTGTAGCAGCCACAAGACAGGGCTTCTTCCCACCCTGTACAAATGCAGAGAGATGACACAAGAATGGGAGAGGAAGCAAATCTTCCTGCTTTTCTTCAGCCTTCAATGGGGAGAAGGAAAATGGGTTTGGATGAACGTGCAGCCAGAGAGAAGATGCATCTTAAGCCAGGCCTGAACTCCTGGCAAAGCTGATCCCAAACCCCACAATCCTATTTCAGCCCTCAAAACCTGGGATATTCTGTCCTTGCAGCTTCCAGAGCTGCCCATGCCAGAAAACTGCATTTTTATGTGTATTACCAGGGTGTTACCTATAGGCTCAAGCACGCAGTGAGTTAGGAAATTAAATATATTCTGTATGCAATATTTTCCTGGCCCACACAGAGCACAGCAGGGCCTATAGGAACATTTATAGGAACACTTTCCCAGCACTCTGGCTCGTGCTAAGGACACTGGCTTGGTGGGAAGAGGAGATTTCATTCCCCCAATCCACCACCTCATCCTCCAGACACTTCTTCTTACCATCAGATTGAACCCAATTAATTTATTCCCACAATAACCCCTACCCTGCATAGAAACAAAGCATTTGAGGGATTTTTTTAGAAGCCAAGTTTCAGCCACACCTAAGATTTGAAACACATGAAAAACCACTGCAAGTGAACTCCAGGCAGGATCCTGCTGCACTCACTGGGCTTCAGCCATGGGAATCAACCAGAACCAAAGAGCTGCTGAAGAAAACTCTGATAGCAAAAATTAAATCCCAACCAAGTGAGAGAGACAGAGCTGCAGTTTCTGATTCAAACATTCCCCCACTTTTCTAAGCTTCAACCACAGGAATAAACCAGGACCCAAAAAGCTGCTGAAGAAAACTCTGATAGCAAAAATCAAAATCCCAACTAATGAGAAAGAGGTGCAGTTTCTGATTACAACATTCCCTCACTTTTCCAAGCTGCAGCCACAGGAATAAACCAGGATCCAAAGAGCTGCTGAAGAAAACTCGGATAGCAAAGTGATCAAAATCCCAACTAAATGAGACAGAGGTGCAGTTTCTAATTCAAACATTCCCTGATTTTTCCAAGCTTCAGCCACGAGAATAAAATAAGATCCAAAAAGCTGCTGAAGAAAACTCTGAGAGCAAAAATTAAATCCCAACCAAATCAGACAGAGCTGCAGTTTCTGATTCAAGCATTCCCTCACTTCTCCAAGCCTTCCTCCCCCCATTCCCCCCCCCTCTGTGGGCAGAGGGAGGAGGATGCTCCATCACTGCTCCTTTTCATCCTGACTGACCAAACCACTGCCCCACCTCATTAACCACTCATCCAAATCCCACCCTGAATAGGAATTTGCATATAGACAAGGCTTTTGCAGCTCATTAATGGCCTCTGAATAACTCTCACACGTTCATGAATTTATACCCTGCCTGTCCTTTTTACACACACAAGGACACCAGGGATTATTTAGGGTCTGGTGACAAAACAAGGCATTTTCTGGCTTTCAGCACAGAATTTTAGCATGAATTGGCTTCACCTTGTGCCTCCTGACCCACTCATGAGGTAACAACCTACAGCTCCTACTTCCAGGTAAGGATGTTTTAATTGCTTCCCAATACTGCTCAGCCTCTGTGTCCAAAGGAAAAATAAAAATAAAAGCATCAAGACATCACCGTGTGGGCCCAAAGAATGGAGTCCACACAGTTAATCAATTATTAATTATCTCAAGCCTTTTACCAAACTGCGTGAAAAAAACACAAATGCACATTTGACCAAACTTTTCGAGTAAACTGAACATAGGAAACAAGTCCCAACACATCTCTGCTTCCCCTTCACACAGCTTGGCACCACCTCAGAGTCCTCCATGTGTTTAAAAACAACAGAACAGCACAGGTCAAGGGAAACTATGAAAATCCAGTCTGCACACACAAACTGAGTATTCCTCCAGCACCAAGAACTCCTTTAAAAAAACAAAAGCAGGCCCTGGATGCCCAGTTGCTATTCAAAGTTCTTGTGTTACCAGCGGGGCTGAGCTGTTCCAAGAGCAAACAATAGAGGAAGGTCAAGCGTGGAGTCCTGCACTGGCACACTCCACTTAACCTGCGCCTGAAGGGCCAAGAAACCCCAGCACCAGCAGGGATTGAAGGATGGAGCATCACTGGGAGAGGCCACTTGGATGCCCAGAACTCGTGGGAAAAGCACAGCAGCCAGGCCAGAGCTTTCCAGAGTTCTGGGCTGACCTTTGCCACTGCTGGGCCCAGCATAAACACAGGTATGAAAACATCAGGTCGGCTGTGAGAGCACAAATCACTGGGAGAAATGATTGGGAAGGGAGCAGAGAGCAAATAAAAAATCATTCTGAATTATATTAATTCCAAAGCTCCAAGTGTGGGTGGGTTTGGTGGTCTCATCATAAAAAAAAATAAATTAAATAATTATATATACATATACGCACACACGAGAAGTGGAAATGTTTAGAGGATGGCAGAAATCCAGCATGACTTCCCTAATGAAGAAATAATTAAAGTAAAGAGTTTTCAACCTAAAAATAGAGGACCTGGGGACAGCTATGATCCAACCTAGAAAACCATGAGCAGCACACGGAGATGGACAGGGAGGAGCTGTTTGTCCTCCTCCATCACAACATCCACGGATGCAACCAGGCTCAAAACACCACGAGCAGGGTCAGAAATCCCTCCCAAAACACTGGCAACAAAATCAGGTTAGAAAGGCTCAAGAGAATCCTGGAGAGACACTTGAAAATAGATTTATTATGGTTCATCCACCCCACTGGATCCAGAGGGCTGAGCTGGAAGTGGCTGGAGATGGAGGAATATTGCAGGGATGATTTCTCCCACTTCGCCCTGTTGTTGCTTTTCTCCCCCCACTCATCTCTAGAAGCTGCAGGAGACAGCACCAGGCTGGATGGACCCTTGCTCTGAACCATCACAGCCACTTTTCCATTCCTAAGAATCAGCTGCTGACACGTTTATTTTTAGCCATTTCCTCCGAAACCCAAGTGACATTGTCGAGGGCCTCAAATAAAAACGTCACTGCAGAACAGAAAGAGTCAAATCTGAACAGCAAAGAAGTAAAAGTAGGAAAATTAACTGAATGAAAACCTGGGTGGACACCCTTTAGAAAAATATTATTTAAAATCCTTGTGATTCAAGCCAACAACAGCTCTGATAGTTGAAAATAAAAAATTTGAAGGCCTGCCATGGAGTGGCCTCAGCAGATTCACGGATGAGACGCTGTTAAATCAACATAGAACCCACCAAAAATACAGCTTTGTTTCTGTCCTGGTCTCTGATCCTGCTGCTGTGCATTTCTAGGTGCACTCACAGCTCCATCCACAGCCTGAGCAGAGCTGCCTCCAACAGCTCTTCCAAGAAGCTGAAAATCTCCACAAATACTTGGACTGCTTCAAAGCCTCTTATTTTGCACCAGGGAAACGAGATCCAACATCTGCACAAAAGTGAGATCATTTTGTCAAGGGAGTCTCGAGAAACAAGATGAGGAATGAATGTATCAAAAACAGTCTCATCCACATAACTTTTCACAGGACTCTCCTGCAGTTCAGATTACAGATTTTACCTGAACCAAATTATCCCTACTGCGTTTGGCTTCTGCTTTTTATAAAAGAAATATAGAATAGGGAGCTGCACCTAAGCTAAATTGCCAAAGAAAACTCAGTTTGCTGCTATTTTCATCCTGTATTCTATTTTGCACACTTAACTCATCATTTCTCAGTTGAGTATCTTGTATAAACCATCTTGTATATCCCATTTTTCAGTAGAATGTCTTGTATAAACCCAGCTTAGAAAAGGCAGGCCTCTGAGTTCTGCCCAGCACAAACTTCTGAGAACATTTCTCACGTGTCTGCACGCTCCACTGGCTGTGGCCACAAAAGATGCAACTTCAGGTGTTGCAGCCAAGCAAGGAGGAGACTGAGCTCAGTTTTCCACATGCTTCAGAACCATGGATTAATGGGAGAAGGGGAAAGAGTAGGAGAGTTTGGTATCCCCAGTTTCAAAATGGGCAGTAATGTCATGGAGCCTCCTGGTGAAGAGCTGTATGTCACCTGTTCCCCTTCTGAAATTTCAATTTTTGGAAGCAAATTCCACCTTTTCCACTGGTATCAGTGGACAGTCTCAGGAGCTACTTTTGTACATTTCTGAGGCTGTCCACAAACAAAAATCCTCAGGAGTAAAAACTCCTCAAGAACATCACGGCACGGAATCACCTGTTCAAATCCCATTCCCAAAAATTCTCTGTCAAAGTGTGAGGTCCTGCAGGATGACCTGGCAGGAGGTTTGGGAACAGGACTCTTTCAGCCTGGTGGAGAAAAGGCTTTGGAGCAACCTCCTGGCAACCTTCCAACGTGTCCAGCAGGTCACCAAGGAAACAGCCATGATCTTCCCACTGAACACAGCACGAGCTGAAGGAAGAGGTTCAGGATGGAGATTAAAAAAAGCCAAACTAACTCTGTTCTCACCATGAAAACAGTAAAGCCAAGGAAGAGCTTGTCCACAGAGCTGGGGCCATCTCCATCCTTGGAGGTTTCACAGACCAGACTGGATCAAGCCCTCAGTTATCTGCTCTGACCCCAGAGCTGATCCTGCTGGGGTGGACATTTCCCACAGTCCCTCCCAAGCAGAGATCACTGAATGATCATCTACAGTCAGGATCAAGGGAGCAAGAAGGTGTCAAACTGAAAGAAACACCATGAAAAACCAAGAGGAGAGTCCTGCTGAGCTGTGGCTTGAAGAATTCAGCATGACAATTTATATCAGGACTGGAAACTGGGAAAAAACACTCAGGATAAACACATAAGGGGACAGGGAAGAATACAGAGATAAAGGAAGTTGCTTCCAAAAATTGAAATTTCAGAAGCAGTGAACCTTCAGAGGGGAGAAGGTGACACACAGCTCTTCACCAGGAGGCTCCATGAAATTACTGCCCATTTTGAAACTGGGGATACCAAACTCTTCCATTCTTTCCCCTTCTCCCATTAAATCCATGGTTCTGAAGCACATGGGAAACTGAACTCAGTCTCCTCCTTGCTTGGCTGCAACACCTGAAGTTGCATCTTTTGTGGCCACAGCCAGTGGAGCGTGCAGACACGTGAGAAATGTTCTCAGGAGTTTGTGCTGGGCAGAACTCAGAGGCCTGCCTTTTCTAAGCTGGGTTTATACCAGATATTCATGGAAAACTGGGCTCAATCTCCTCCTTGCCTGGCTGCAACACCTGAAGTTGCATCCACCGTTTCTGAAGAAGAGCTGCTGGCTGTGTCAGCCCCAAAGCAGAGGCTGAAGTGCCCCTTCTTGCTCCCTGTGCTGCTGTCAGATGTCCTTCCTGCATGGAAAGCAGCCCCTGGAGCATTTCCTGCAGCCCAGCCAAGGCAGAGAGCAGGCAGAGCCCATCCATGTTTATCAGCAAGTGTCCAGAGAGCTCATTCCCATTTCCTAACCCAAACACGGGAAGTTCACTGCGGAGCATCACCCACGAGGTGACCAGCACTTATCTCTGTCCCCTAAATAAACTTCCACATGGCCAGGGAGTCTTTGCTCTGCTGCAGAGCCCAGGGCTCCCTTCTCTCCATGCAAAGGCTCCTTTTCCTTCTCATTAATTATCATGCCACCTCCCATATAAATCTCTTGTATATCATCTCCTATAGACGTGAAGGTCAAGCTCAGGCTGACCTCTGCTCTAATTGTACCCTGGCTTTTCATTGCTTTGTTTCCCATATTCCAGGCAAGCCCATAACACCCTCCCACTCTTCCCCAGCCTTGGAATCCAATCTTCAGAGCACTCTGAAGAGACACACCAGACCAGCAGAGACAGCCCCAATGCCAAAAGGAAAACAAGACGAAGCAAACTGCTGACCAACTCCTGGATCAATAAATAAAGCCACTCCAGCCACGGGAGCCTCAGCCAAAGAGGGAGAAGGAAAGGTTTGAATCCTGTTCACCTGCTCCCATGGGGTTCTGCCTGCCACTGAAAACCTGCAAGATCAGAGCAAAACTACCATCTGCTGGTCCCATCCTCAGCTCCATATGTTCTCAGAGGTTTAATACCTTCTAGTTTGTCTTGCTTTTCATTTGCTTTGAAATAGCCACATTTTATGGTAGTGACTGCATTTGAAGTGGCTTTGATAGCATTGAGTAAAATTACAAAAATAAGCAGTCTTTTGTAAACTCCTTTCTCCTCCTCATCTCTCTCCCTAGCAAGAGATTCTACTTTTAAGAAAGGCATTTGTTTCCATGAACAGACTGCTATTGAAGGTACACTAAGTGCAATTTCTGCATCATAAAATCCAATCATCTCCACTTTAAAAAGCCCAAACCAACACTCAGCACTTACTGGTCTGCACAGAGCTGGAGCAGTGACAGAGCACAATCCATACCTGAGCTCCACCACGAGGATTCCAAAATCCAGCTGACCCAGCAGTCTCTCAAAATGGGCATTTCCCCTTTTCTCCCCACTCAAGAACAGGACCAACACTTATTTGTGATTTTTGCAGGCACAATTCTGTTAATCAGAGGTGAAGGGGAACAGCACAGGCTGAGGCACACAAGGTATTCACAGAGAAGTTTTTAATGTAAAAGCCATGTTTGCATTTTTCCCTGAAATCTGGGGCTTTCAAAAGGCTTTTACTACTTTTTATGGAGGGTGATAAAGCCGAGTTTTCCATCAGAAGGGCACCTGCAAAGCAAAAGTTTCTACATTTTGGAAGCACAGCAGCAAAAGCAAACAGGTATTTCTGACACAACTTCAGGGCTGGAGGGGAAATTTTCCTCGAGGAGCCAAGAGCCAAACACCAACACCCTGAGTAAGAGAAAAGCCCCAAGAGAGAAAATCTATTTTCCAAATATAAATCCTCTGGGACACCGAGTGATCCAAAAGTCAACCCTCTCAAAATGCTGATTCCCAAGCAACCAAGGGACTTCTGCTTCCAACTCCATCATTTCAGCAGAGCCCAATGCCACAGGGATGGAGAGCACCAGCCCAACCTACCCTAAGCTTTGGGACAAACAAGAATTCCAGGAGCTGCTCTAAAGGGTTGGCTCTCATCTCACTCTAAGTTTTAGGACAAACAAGGATTCCAAGAGATGCTCCAGAGGGTCAGACCCCAACTCACCCTAAGCTTAAGGACAAACAAGGATTCCAGAAGATGCTCTAAAGGGTCAGGCCACACCTCACTCCAGGCTTTAGGACAAACAAGGATTCCAGGAGATGCTCCAGAGGGTCAACTCTCAACTCACCCCAGGCTTAAGGACAAGCAAGGATTCAAGGAGATGCTCCAGAGAAAGGAGAGGGCTGGGGGTATCTCAGAACAATTACAGGGAGCACTCAAGTCTCAAGTGCCTGAAGTTCTGTTTCGGTTTTCACTCTAATGGCACTGAAGAGAGCACTGATGAGACGCTGATTTCTCTGAGAAGAGGTTCCAGGAACTCCATCCCCCCCTGCCAAATGCATTAGTGACAACTCTGCCCTGCCTGGGCTGGGGTGGATGCAGGGCAGGGTATGAACCACAGCACTCAGAGCCTCCAGCCCTATAAATAACCTCAATATCAGAGGAGGCTGAGCTGTCCACAGCCTGCTCCGTGGGATGTTTTTAACTATTTGTCTCGTGTGCCTGGTCCATGAATATTCCTACCAATGGCCAGGCAGTCCTGAGCACTTCTCCTCCTTGGAGGAACGTTTTTCTCGTGCAATAAAGTTAAATAAGGGGCATCTCCTACCTGCTTCTAACTGGAATTTCTAAATACCTTCATAACCAAAAGAAGTACCATCTGTAAATCCATTAAAAATAACTACTGTGAAATGCTGGTGCTGATACCTCCCTCCTCACATGAATTTCACCTGCACAGACCCACAGATGCTCCCAGGATGGAGAAGATTTACCCACAAGTACACTGGCACTGGATTTATGTGCACGCAACAATCTGGGGTTCATTGGCAATAAAAAAGGGTTATGGATTGAGGCTTTGACAGTTCAGCTGCCAATTTTATCCCTCTGATATCTGCAACCCCAATGTTGATGACCAAAAGCTTTAAAAAAAAAGGTACCCACCCCAAAAATCAGTTAAAAACACAATTCTGCTGCCACACACCAAGTTACAGCGTGAACGAACGTAATCCACAGGCTCAGATAACAATGAAAAGTAGATTATATTTACTTTAATCTCAGCAACTTATAAAAGGATTAAAGCTGAAAGAGCTCGTAAAGCAGAAGTGTCAAATTCTAACTGACCACTGAAATAGGTAGATGATGTTTGTGAAAATCAGGGATGCCACTGCACAGGTCCATTTGTCAGTGTTATCCCAAAACTGCTTCCCTGGATTTCAGGGAGGGGTATTTCCCAACTGAGAATATTTCTAAGTGGTTTGTTTTCCTCACCATTGTGTGGAAATGCTGTGATGAATTTTCATTCAAACTCTTGGCTCACTTTTTTTTTTTTTATATTTAAAGTATAAATTATGTCTAACAAGAAACACACCAGGGATCTCTTCAATCCCCAAAGGCACTTTCTTAAAAGGAGAGAGAACAAAGGAGAAAACCTCCCAGCATGTGCTTTCCAAACCAGCTTCTTAGGACAGTATCAAGAATGACAATACTTGAACATAAGCTTTTCTCTTTCATTCTTTGATCCGTGGTTAATTGAATTGATTATTGCAAACTGTGTAATGATTTCCAAAATGCTGGAGTGGAAGGCGAAGATCACAACAACCTAATAACCAATTTAAAGAGATGTAAGAAATATTGAAGGAAAGATTTAATCACTCAAGTATACTCCTTCCAATTAGAAAGAGCTTTAAATAGCTTACCTTGAGATAAATTAGAGTCTGGGTGCAATTAGACAGGAATAGTAATTAAGATCAGGAAAATTCACATATGCCTCAGCCTATGGGGTGAGGGAGAACTCTGCAGAAGAACAAACTTTTCCAGCTACCTTATTTCAGCAGCAGAAGGGAAAACATACTGCTTCAATTTACCCAAACCTTCCCC
Organism: Trochalopteron elliotii; assembly: GCA_024734555.1. Lineage (NCBI taxonomy): Eukaryota > Metazoa > Chordata > Aves > Passeriformes > Leiothrichidae > Trochalopteron > Trochalopteron elliotii. The sequence continues at coordinate 69,707 of JANPWX010000293.1, forward strand.
AGTACCCAGGAATTCAGTAACCTCACAAGGCTGCAAAGTTAAGTTTGATCTTATCTGATTATTTTTTTTCCCCCAACAGAACAAACAATCCCAAACGGGGCAAAAAGGCTGAAAGCCTCTGGCTTGTGGTAAGAAAACACATTACAGGAAAGGCAATTTCATGATTAAAACTCCATGAAAAATTGTGGCAAGTAGGACTGACCACTGTTTTTCTGGAGGGAGCAAGAACTTTAATTTTCCTTTGGCAACAGCACCCATCATATCACATTCCCTAATTTCCACATGGGACACTCCCCACACATAACCCCGGGGTTCTCTGCACGGGAAGGCAACAAAGTTTTAGAAACTTGAGTAAGTTTTTCTGACAAACTTCTTCTGGCCAGGCAACAGAGTCCCTGCCCAAGTATTACAGTTGATTTTAGTTTTTAAAGGTCACTAAATCTGAAATCAATCCCATTTGCTAATTAATCAGAGGAGAACCGTAAAAGGTTTTACCTAAGAAAATGAAAATAATTAAAGGAATTCACTGGTCACTCTTCAAACAGCAGAGTCTTAATCACAAGCCCTCCCTCAGCTACCTTTCAACTCCCAAAAAAAAAAGAACTTAAAAGCATGTTTTCTGGGGATTTATTCCTGCTTAAAAAATACCCAGAGTCCCCAAGCACGATGTGAGAGCTTTCCATGAGCCACATTTTCCTGAGGAGCACCACTCACCTCCTGCAGCACCTGAGAGCCTGGAGAGCTGCAGGGTGACAGCTCCAACCCCAAACACAAAGATTTTGTGCCCCCTCTCCCTCCTGACACGGCAGGACCCACCCACACACCTTTTTAAATTCTGTATGGACTAAAGACAAAAAAAAAAAAATCAGAATGTCCTGAGGTCTTCAAGGTATGGATTTATGAAGTAATTACTTTTTTTGCTAAGCAAACTGCCAAGCTCCCCATGGCTACAGAAAAAAAGAGCCCAACTTTTCACAGAGTGCCATCCTCCAGTCCCCTGCCTGCAAGTACCACTCCATACACAACCTGAGCAGAAAAGCGAAATTCAGAATAAAACAGTAACTTTGGCATTTACCCTCCACATCCCTGAGGAGGCAACGGCACTTTAGGAAACATAAATTTAAAAAACTGTCACTTCTCTCTAGGAGATACCTAGGAGTGATCAATGAAGGGGTTTTCAATGACTTTATTCCCTATTTCCCATCTCTTTTAACTCCTTTTTGAGTCAGTCCTGCTAATAAAGGCATCACACAAACCCAAGCTGGCTGCTGTGCACCACGGAACCCTCACAGTTAAGTTACCAAAACACACTATTCCATTTGCCACGCTAAAATTAACAAAAAAGTTGAGCACTGGAATCGCATCTTAACCCTTTGATCTCGTTATGTGGGAAGCAGGGTTTGAAAAGAAAAAAAAAAAAGGCTTAAGGACTACACAGCTCAAGCAATACAATATGGTCTGAAGATTCCCAGAAAAACGAAGGCCAGGGGAGGATTTAAAGGAGGATCTGAAGGGTCCTGACCCACACAAGTCACAACACACTCAAGATTTGATGTTTCTTTACCTGCTGACAGCTCCTTAAGCATCTAAAAATGAAAGTGCCCGATACCTTTGATACACAGAAAACTGAGACCCACCAAACCTCAAGGGAAAGACAAAATATTTCCTTAGTCATACTTGACATATCCCGTAGTTTATGTTACACATTTAACACGCCTGTGACCGTACACATTTAATATCCACCTGATTTGCGCCGTTCACTCCGTGAACTTTAAAGGAGGAGGCAGGAGCCCTCCTGGTGAATAACGACCCTGTGACAACTGCGAGGAAACTCTGAAACTTTTAACACCTTGCAGGGTGTGCAGGGCACAGTCTTGCACCCACAAACGGCCCGCAAAGTTTTGGGGGGGGTCTTTCCCTTGGATTTTTGGGCGGATTCCTGCCACCTTCTATCCTGCGGCTGCCGTTCCTCAAAACGGCTGATTCTTTTGCGCGTTAGCAAATCCCAAGTTCCGCGTTCGGCAGAACCGCTCCCGGCTCCTGCCCCGCGGGTGAGCGCCCAAAACCCTCCCCCCCAAAAAAAATCCCCCCAAAAACGCCCCAAACCCAGCCACCCCCCGCC
>JANPWX010000294.1:0-41618 GCA_024734555.1 Trochalopteron elliotii
GATGAGCGGGAGGGAGGGCGGCGCTCGGAGCAATGCCGGCCCGGCCCGCCTGGTGGCAAACTGCTTTCACTGGAGCTGCCTCTCCGCTCACCAGCTCTGGGAACAACAAACGCCTTCTCTGCGATTGCAGGCTGTAATCTCATCCCCGTGCATTTTTTTCGCGTTTTCAGGGCCTTGCTCATCCCTCTCGAATACCAGCGTTGCCTCCATCAGATACTGTCTTAACAAACGCGGAGTTCGTGCTGCAGAGATAGCGTCTGTGTCTCAAACTTCACAGAGTTTCTGGGGGCAAAAGTTTTCTTCATCTTCTCCCTGTAGTCCTGGAACGGCAGAAATCAATATTCTGACATCTGTAAATCCTTTGTTCCCCTTTTCACCAGGGCTTTATCAGCTTTGGGAGGGAGGGATGGGGGGAAGAGGGCGTTGAGAGAGCCATTGTCCCTTCTCTCGGGAATGATCTGGAACTACTATGCAAATCTTCATTTGAAGACCCTGGGAACTGGGGGAGGGCTTTAGCTGCGAGCTCAGTGGGAGGGGAGCTCTGAATCCCTGCTCACACACTCCTGCCTGGTGCAAGGAGCGAGGGAGAGTCTTTTGAAGGAGCAGAAGAGACATTTTGTGCTTTGTGCGCTCCTGTGAGGCTTTGCACTCTTTATGTCTCCTGTTTTGTGCTTTTTTTTCTGCCTACTTCTTCTAAATGTTCGCATAAGAATTGGGGGCGGGAGGAGAGATCGAAGAGCTGCGATTAGCAGTGATGAAGTCACAGGGGTGCTGGGTGCAGCACCTCCTGCCCCTCTCACAGCCTGGAGTCTCCCCCAAGCAGTGGAGCAGCTGCAGTGGTTCTAACACACCTACATCCCCATTGCTGGCATTGGCATACAGCACAGGCACAGATTCAGTAAAGCAAACGATTCAGCTGGCCAGGGGCAGTGCATTAGAATAATTTGCAGTTCTGAAATTATCACGTTGTAGCCAGGTCTTAAGAAGCCACCTCTTACAGGGGCAGAGACCCAGAGAGCAGAACCTGCTCTGTGAAACGCTGTGCTCTGTCCTGGCTTGGCTCCGAGCCCGGTGTCACCTGTTTTGTATTAGGGGAGGGTCACACTAACTGCCAAGTTTCCTGGAAGTTATGTGGGGTCCTCCGTAGGCCTCATGGAAGGGGAGATATCCTGGCCTGACTTCGCAGCCACATGGATGAACAGGACAGTGGGGGAGGGACGGTTCAGATGCATATCTAGGCATTTTTGGGTTTATAACTACTGTAAAGGTATAGTCCTTTGGATTTCCTGACCTTCATTTTCAGGTCATCTGTCTCGCCGTTTATTTTTCAAATTTTGAGGGGTTTAATGTTCCAGAAAACTAAAATTTACTTTTGAACAATGACAGCCCTGGAAAATGCAACACTATTCACTCTCTCCTGGACAGCTGAGAAGATGTGACCATTTAAAAATCTCATCTCCTGTCAAAACCGTAGGAACAGCCCTGAGCCCTGATTCTGTGTCACCTCCCACGTTAAAGACAAAGCAGTGTGAACCACTGGTGTTTGTCCTGCAAGTACTTTAGTGCTTTGTGGAGGTAAAGTGCATCACCAGCTTGGCCTCATGTCGCTATAGGACACGAAAAGAACAACATTCACACTCAGTCAAGTCGTCAGTCAAGGGCAAAAAGAGGGAGGTTTATTTTTCGACCTCAATTTATATAGATTTTGGACAATCACCACGGATTGGACAAACGAGGTTGACACCTCTTCAACTACACTGGTCAAGCTAGAGGTTCATCAATGCTCTCTCCTCAAGAGAGGAAGATAAGCAAGAAGAACAGTTTACAAAAGGTTACTTTTGTTTACATGAAAATCTGTGAGAAACTTCACTACAAAAATGCAAACATCAGAAGAGTGAAAAAGATCAGGGCAACAGTCTCATATGCACAGTTGGGTCTGCCCTGGTTTTCCACGTGTAACTCTCGAATGACTCAGCTGACTGGGGTGAACCCCTGGAATTGTGCTGGCTGGAAAGCAGCCTGGACGTGCCCTCTGGCTCCTGTGAGTGCCCCCAGCACCTGTGCACGCTCCTGCATCCCTGCAGATGCTTTTTTGAGTGCACTGGTTTGCATGAAGGCTGCTGTGTGAATGCATATTCTTCTCACCCACGCCTCACATACGCATGCAAACACACATCCTCGAGTGCACACAGCCATTCCCTTTCTCTCACACACGTTTGTGCACATACACAGACCTTTTTGAAAGCTCCTGTTTTCAGAAAGGTTTTATTTATAGGTCCTGCCTGGTTGTGAATGTGAAAGAGAGAAAGCCCCTCAGAGGGTTCCTTTCATGTGTAAATCAGCCTAGGCTGAGAGCATTGGGGTCACTGAGAGGAGGATTTCACTCTTAATTACTCAGAGAGAAAGCAGGCAGGGGACTTTCTCAAACTAATAGGGTTGTTCTCTGCTGGGGAAATCAGCTTGAGACGCCCAAATTTCTCTTGCATCAGACTTCGGGCTCTGATTCACAGGCCTCTTCTGCCAGTAGCAAGAGCTGTCTATGTGGCACTCGGAACAAACAGTTCAGCTTCCAAAACAGCTTACTTATTAAAGATGGTTATGCTCACTCTAATAATTGGGTGTTCTTTGGAGGCCAACAGAGGAGCTGACCTATCTTGCTTGGTTTTTATGCTACTTTTATTGACAAAGATATGAGTCTGTGATGCATATATCAGTGACTCCATCTGAGGACCTCAGTATTCTTTCAGACCTGAAAACTCACACTTCTCTGCCAAGCAGAAAAACGCTGTCCAGAGATTAGTCCAGTGAACGGGACTCTGAATTTGAACTTGAAACCAGCACTGAATTCCCATTTCAGCCACCGAATGCCTTTGTATCCTTAGCTGTGGAATGGAGTAATCTCTCTGGAATGGGGCTGTTAAGAACAAAAGTCAATATGTATTGTGATACTCTTGGTAATAAGGCTGTGAGTGCCAAGGTAAATGGGTGAGTCTGAAGAGATGTGTCTTTTTCCTGGGATGCAATACAAGCACAGGGATTCCTCTGCTGAAGTAGCATTGTCACCTTTCATCTCTGGTCAGAAAGCTGAGTCTGGAAATCTACTGCAGAGGTGAGAACTCCCAGTCACAAGTCACTGAGTTGTCTAGAGGGACCTCGGGAGCTGCTGCAGCCACTACACACTAACAGAAGGTGTAGCTGTCAGTAGTTGCAGGGAAGAAATCTGTGTTGCCAAGCATGTGAGTGTGCACTTACACGTTTTAACTTCACTTGACAAAATTTTTACACCTTCTCATCTGTATCTCCTCCTCCTTTTCATACATGGCCTCTCTTTCTGAATGGGAAATAAATGCATTGAGGGGTGAACATTCCCAGCCCATGCACAAATGGCCTCCTGGGAGCCTCGATTCAGGATTCTTGGAGCTGTCTTAGTTCAGCTTGCCTGGGAAGGTGGAGGGGTTTGTCTGGGAGCACCTGTTTGAGGATGCTGGCTCATAGTGGGGGGAGCCATTGGCAGATGAGGTCAGCAGTCTGAAGTATCTGCAGAGGTTAGAGGGAAATGAATGGGTCATTTTTTTGCAAATGAAGAGCTGCAGCTTGGAGCAGCCTTAGCAGAGCCCAGCATGTGGGTCCAGGCTGTTTCTTTCATGAACTGATGGAAATGGAGCCCAAAAGGACTTCCCTGATGGAGTTCTGTCACAGCCTTTGTTATCTTTCCCTCCTGCAGCATGCACTGAGTGTAGAATATGGAGTGGGAGTTATCCTGGCTACCAGCACACTCAAGAGGATGGAGGTTTTATGGCTGCATAGAAAAACTTGGCCTGCAGGGTATCCTCAATGCCATTCCAGGAGGAAAGTCTTGGTTTAAGATGTAGAACACATGTATATTTCTGCTTTAGTGCTCCTTTTTACCCAACCTACACTAAAATGAGTAAATCCAAGGGCTGCTTTAAAGTAATGCACATAACTGACTAATGGATTAACAGGCCTGGATTCTGTTCTTCATTCTGGTGGTAAATTTTCAGTTACTCTGCAAAGCCCTATGAATGCCTATGCCTCAATTTTTCTGCAAAGCACTGAAGAAAGGTAGTGTTTTCTCTTTTTCTGTAGCATCTTGAGGACTTGGGGTACAGAATGCTTTATATATACAAAATACCACTGTTAGCACTCTCTGTCAATGAAATCTGTTTTAGTCTACTTTTATGCAACGTTACTTTCTCTGAATTGTTGATTTAGAATTAATTTTAATGTTATATAAACAATGTCAGTTCTCTCTTGCCATTTGCTGTTTTGCTTCTTTGCAGACCACCAGGGAGCTCCTTTAGCTGTGACACTGTAATGGGAGGTGGAGACACCTCGAGGAGAAGGTCGAGACAGACAACAGCAATTACAGTCAACAACGCCCTGACTTGCCTCGATTGCAGGTTTGTGTGTGATCTGTGCATGTCATCTTTCCTGTGTACGGGTATTTGCAATGAGGCAGGACATGAAAATAACTGTCTCCTTTGTAGGAGCAGCCTCCTATTATTATCATTGTCTTTTCACAGCTTCAGATAGAATAGGGCAAGGTAAGGGTTTTAAGGGAAGGCAGCTAAGGTTGGAGTAAATGTACTCAGGGTTTTCCCTCACTGCTGTGATGTTACAGCCATGACAAGCAGATAGAAGTTAGAAAAGTCTTGGGACTGCCAGAACTTACACTAAAGGGAAATATGAACTTATGTTTAAATTTTACTTCTCAACCTCTGCTGTGTGTGAAGGGCTGTTTTTTATGGCTTTCATCTTTATTTTCCTTTAGAAACCTCAGGAGAACTGTACACCCTTCAAATCTGTGTTGATGTGTTTTAAATGCATGATATGGAACACATCCACTCTCAGTAGGTTGCAGAAAGGGGCCATAAAATCATAACACATCTTTGGAGGGGTAAGCTTGTCCTTTATTTCCTAGGAGCCAGGTTTACACCACTTGGTACAGGAAGAGCTGCAGGACAAGATGAATGTTCCTGAGGGCTCAGAGATGATTTCATGTTTGGGGTAGGGCTGAGGTTAGCTGTGGAGCCTGTGTCCAGGCAGTAATTTGACAGCAGATATGGGCACACAGTAGTGCAGGCTCTGAAAATCGCAGGAGCCTGCTGAGTTATTGTGAGCTGGAGGAGCTTTTCTGTTTGTGGGCACATGGGTCTGCCTGCCTCACATTGTGCAGACATAACTGAGACATAAAGGAGGCTGGCAAATTGCAGAACACTGGTGGAAGGGGGGACAGGGGGCTGAAGAAGAAAAGTTAAGAGTTTGTAGACAAAGGGCTCAAGCCTAGTTATGAATTCCTAGCAGGTACTTGGTCTTTAAATGAAAACGTTTGTCAAGCAACATACTGATTCAATGTGGGAATTGGATAAATATCTGCAAAGTTTTTTTTGTTTGTGGTGTGATTACAGGAGATTTAACAGAGAAAGCAGTTTTACTTTCTCCCAAAGTATGCATTTGTTCAAGTACCAAAACTATATATGGCAGACAGTATAGATGACAGCACACAAAGTGAGACACAGATGGTACATATAATGTTTCTACAGATTTGGACTGATTGTAAATAAGGCATATAATGTGATTTCCATCTGGTAGTGTCTGACCATACCATCAAGAGCATTGGTGGATCATCCAGGGCCTTGCATCAGCTGCACTTTGCTACACCTGTCTGCTGGTCTGTGTCCCCTGTCCCACAGACACACTCCTCTTTGGCCTGGGCCATGCACCTGGCATTTCCATTCTGAGCAGCACCTTTCTCACACCCTTCATAGTGTCCTGTCACTGCCCTGGGGCCTCAGTGTCATGGTGCAGTGCCTTGGCTGTGCCCAGGCTGCACATCTGTGCTGTGCCCATCACCAAACTGCTGGGACAGATGCATTCCACAGAACACAGCCAGCAGCTCTGTCTGGGCTCTGTGTAACCCCTTTTGGTGCCTGTTGGGCATGTAACAGGCTCTGCACAGCAGCTTGCTGGGCAGTCCCACTACCACACCTCTAGCTGATGCACAGGCTTGTAGTATTTTTAGATTGGACCCTCATTTCAAGTTTGTTTTTGTTTATTTGTTTTGGTTTTTAAACTTTCAAAAGCTTTTTTTTGGACCCTGAACCATTCCTATGCTGGAGCCTTGTGAGTTAGTTAGTAAGGACTCACAAGTTTTTGGTGGATGTGTGCAGAAAGTAGCTACAGGGTTGGTCATTCCTGTAAATCATTGGACTCTTCATACATTTAATTCTGGGCTTTTCCTTAAAAGTCCTCTCCCAAACTGGACACAAGACAATGGACACCAGCAGGCACAGCTCCCAGTGACTAGGATATTGTCACTTATCCAAAAGCCTGGTGGGAGGAGCAGACATTAGGTCTGAATTCATCCTGGCAGGGAGATTTGGCTGAGAGAGAAGGAAAAGAAGGTCAAAGGCAGCTCCAAGGAAACGGCTTTGGTTTAAAATGTTTCATTAGAGTTTTCACTCTGGAAATATAAAGTACAAGAATACAATTACTTGGCAGAGATGCCACATTTAGTAACAGTCCTGTACACTTTCAGTGCTCTGTATGGAAGGAGACACAATATACCCTGGCCACCTCACCAAAATTATCATTCATAAATATGTTTTTTTTTCCAAAATATTTTACATAATTTGGAGAGGTTTAAAAATCAGTATTGATAAAATATGTTCTTTTTTTCAGTAGACCATTGTTCTCTACTGTATCCAGGTAAACTTTGCAGGGCAGACTGGTTTTATCTGAGCAGTGTATCAGTGTCAGTGCAGCTGGGAACACTTTTGGGATGCTCACCTCAGGTTTTTTCCCTTCCCCTCTGTGTCTTTGATTTTTCCTGGTGTAACTCAATAAGATAATCACGGACACCCTTTTCCAAAGGGTTAGTCTTTACTTATTGATTCAGCAGGTTCCCTTTTTGAAGACTGTTGTTATCTGCCACTTGGGTTTGGCGGCCTCAGGAATTTTCACCTCTTCTTGCAGGCAGGATTGGGAGCTTGGACTGACGCAGACAAGACCTGCCAGTGCAGAGCCATGGCAGATGTCACCTGTGAGGAGGTAGGAAATGGGCTACCATGTCTTGTCTGTGTTCTTCTTTTGGGACATAGTTTGGCCAAAGGGCTGAGCAACTGAAATGTCACGGAGCAATATATGGTATGGGTGGCTTTTTTTATGGGAAGCCAGGATTAGTTTGCATTTGCATTTTTCCTGGTTTAAGTTATAAGCTGAAGGTGTGGAAAGGGTTTGTCATTATATCTCAGTGGCAGTCTTCTTTATTTTGGCCAAGAAAGAAGGGCTTCCCAACAGACTGGCAAAACATGAGCACACATGCAGTGCCCTGCAAAGGTAATTCCTTACCAGATCCTGAAGCAGCTGAAGTACAGATTGTCAGCCTTGCACACTGCTAACCTCTGTGGCATATTTGTACCCGGGTTCCTTTGTCAGCACTTGGAATAATTTTTATGTTCTCCCCTGGCTGTGCAGGGCAGTGTGTTGACAGGGCCCAAAATGCACCAGCTGATTCTGCAACCTCCTACCCCTGTCCTACAGGTTTGGCTGCCTGTGTTTGAGGTATGTCATGATACAGTGGAATGTAATCTGGGATTAGAGTGCTGTGAGAAGAGCTGTCTGCCAAAGAGCTGGGAGAAGCCAGCTGGGGCCTCCCCAGTTCCATTGGGAGCCATGGCACAGAGCTGCCCTTGTCCTCAGTGCTCATTTGGGGTGGGCTGTAAGGTGTTTGTGGGCCTGGCTGTGGCTGATCCTGACTTGACTTCCTGGCACATCCCTGTGGGCTCACTGATCTCCTGGCTGAATGTGGTCACTGTCACCAGACCTGCTCTGCTCTTCTTGCCTGGTCACTGTGTCTGTGTGTGCCTTTACCCGAGGTCCCTGCTGTCCTGGCTGCCAGCCCTGTTCACCTTTGCTCCTCAGGCTCCCCAGGCTTCTCTGCAGCTGCTGCTCTGCCCAGCTCCTGGCCTGAACCACAGCACCTCCGTGTGCTGAGGCTGCTGGAGGGGAAGGGCAGTGATATGAGAGACATTATTGCCACGACAATCAGGAAGATGTGGCATTGGCTTTGCCTCCCTTCATCTACCTGAAAAGCCGAAGTGGAATTCACGTCTGTCGGCGCGAGCCCGGAGCCGGGAGAGCAGCCGGCAGGAGGAGCTCGCTGGACACGTCGCTGGATCGTTCCCAGGCAGTCGCAGACGCGTTTCAAGGGCATCCATCGCTTTAGAGCTGCCGCCTTGGGACTTTCTTGCACACGAACCACCAGCAGCAGAAGACAGAGGAAACTTCGTGGTATTGCAACCGAGCAGCCCCAGAGATTTATTTTAAACTTTTTTTTTTAGACTTTTCTAGCTTGTTTCTCGCACTATGATGCTTTTATCTGTCATTATTTTAGATACTTAAGGTATTCAGGAAGGTACTAAGGATGCCTTTTAGTCCCTAGAAGTGGCCAAGAAGTGCTTTATTTTCCAAGAAAGCTAGTGTAAGGTTTCTTGGACAGCATCCTAACCACGGAGTAAAGAATTCCAAAACAATGTTTGTCTTAGCATAGGAAGATATCCTTCTGGAGTCCTCATGACCTCTGAGGGGACCTGCAAGCAGAAAGCTTTGAAATATATCAGTACCACTCTGATTTTTGGCTTGACAAAGTTATTCAAACAGTTCTGTCTCCTTGTATACAGTTCACCTTTGTCTTCTGTGAGAAGAGAGCACAGAGGACAGTAGTAGCTCTTCTGCACAACACAGTGTTCTCATTAGTTAGGTGCAAAGTGTCACTCTGCTTCTTAGGGCCAGTCCTGCAGCCCTAAATTTCACAACCCACGTGGTTGTGCCTCTGCACCACCTTTAAAAATAATTAAGCATTGTTTTATTTTATTGGTGAATTCTTTACTTTTGTAAGTCTGTCCCTCGTTTAGTTACTAAATGGGAACTGGGTGTTTTCTGGTCCTGAATGTTTCTGTAATAATTATTTTGGTTCTGAATGTGCCAGAAACTATTCTAATGCATATCAGTGTAAATTAAGTCAATAGAGATTCTTCAAATTTATCCTGGTGTTCAAGAGAATGGAATTCATGCACTTCAATTTACAGCTTATTAAGTGATCAGAATTAATGAACTCGCAATGACCTTTTCTGTTCTTGTTTACACGTTTTCTTCCTATTCACTCATAATGTACATGATTTAGAAAAAGCAGAGAGTTGAAAAGGCAGCGTGTGGGTCAGATATGTCCCATGGAGCACAGCATTGTGCTTCAGGATTTAATCATATTTTCAAAGCTGCAGTGTAGAAATGGCACCTCTGTTGATGCTCAGAAACCCAGCTTGATTTTTAGAACCGTCTCTGTATTCTGAAAGCTGGAAAAACATTTGTACTGAGGAACAGGGAAGGTGTTCTTCAGAGTCACTGGAGTTTAATAGATGCTGAACAATTCCTCCTTTTTTTTTGTTTTGTTTTTGTTTTGTTTTTGTTTTGGTTTTGGTTTGGTTTGGTTGGTTAGTTGGTTGGTTTGGTTTAGTTTGGTTGGGTTTGGGTTTTTTTGGGAGTTATTTTTCAGTGTAGTACCATATTTCAGCCTGGAGGTTGGGAATGATACAAACCATGGGATCCATCTTTCCTTTTATTCTGAGATTTGGAAATCACTTGGGATGTCACCAAGAAAACCTCACACAAACCCTCTTTTTCCCAAGACCAACTGAACATTCTTCCACTGTGATTCAGCTCAATGTTTGAATGATGAAAGTTTCACTTTGATTTTCATTATGTCTAAGGCTAAACTTGTGAGGCTGTGTGCTCATCTGGTCATTGTTTCTCTCTGACTTCATGGTATAGGATGACTTCTAAATGCTTCATCAGATCAACTACAAAAATTTCAGCGACTTTCTCTTATTACTGTGAGAGAGAACACCACTAATTTGTGGAAATACTAGGAAATAAAAAAGAGGGAATTGTGAAGCAGCAGAGATTTAGATACCACTGCACTTGAAGATGTGAAGCAACTGGGTGATAGTTCTTGCATACCAATACCTTTATCTCATCTCTGTCTGTTGCTCTAGAAAAGTTATGTGAGCACACAGAAAGATCTGTCACCAGATAAATACAAGGCTTGTACTCAACCTCCGCAGAATTGAAGGAGAATGGAGATCCGAAGTTAGAAGGAAAAAGAAACCTTGATGTGAGGGAGTTGAGGGTGCCCTGCTAGAGCAGTAGTGTAAGCATGAACAGGAATCCTGACAGTGACATTTAGAGAACCCATTTACTCAGGGAATGGAGGTAGATGGGGCATTAAAATGCTATTGTAAGAGAGAATAAGGGATTCCTGAAGAGGAAAATGCTGCGATCACAGCAACACATACACAGCCTGCTTGAGGGCATGCACGTGCCCCAGACATTGCCAGGGGAGCTGAGAGGCTTGGGAAGGTGGCATATGAGGCATTTGTGCAGGGGGGTGTGAGGCTTATGGAACAAATCCCTGCATGGGAGAGTAAAGTCTTCAAAGGAATGGCTGTAGATAGTGAACTGCCCACACGAAATGAGAAATAGAGGGCAGGCAGCCACCTCATCCTGAGCAACTCTGCTGATGGCTGTGGAGAGTGAGGGGGGCCATGGCAGAGGATGGGAAAGGAGATTTCAAGCCATGTGGGCTGATTCTGGCCGTGGGTGACTTTCTGAAAACCAGAGAAACTGGTTAGTAACTCAAGCAGGCCAGAGTGGAGTCCAGGGCTGGACAGAGCTCCCAGGAGAGCCACACAAGTCACTCACCCTGAACTCCCTGCAGAGAGCTGGAGCTGCTGCCTGGCTGCTCCCCTCTGTGCTGGTGGTACATCTCAGGGGCTCCCTGTGCCTCAAGGTACCATGCAGAGACAGCTAGTCCCTGGAAGTTGATGTATTCCCAGTTCTTTTTAGCTCTTTTGGCCTATGTACTTGCATACCAATGTTAAAAGATGAGAGACACCCTCAAAGGCAAGCCTACAGAAGTGACAGAGTTACTCACTGAGGATTTGTAAAACGGGGGGAAGAAGACCTTCGTTGCATCCAAGGAAGGCAGAGCCTTCTGGATTCACAGGACTCAGCTTTAAGTACAACTGACACAAAATTCCAGTTGAAAAACAAATGTGTCTTAATACGAGTTTCAAGTACTGCTCTTTTTTTCTGAATTTGTTAGCTTTTTTCTTCTTCCCTTCTTAGTGCTGACTATTCAAGCCCTCAAGACAATTACTTAACAGCAGTGCTGTATTTCCAAGTCCTGTTTCTTTAAAAAGTTCGTAAAACTTGTCACAGTACCCTAGTAAAGCTCTTTCTGCTGTGCTATCTAATCCAAAGTAGTTTGTATCAGATTTATGTTCTGGCAGCTCTGTGATAAACTTGGACTCTACCACACTGCAAACACAAAAGATTACTTAAACTTGTTGTTATTGAATTTGAAGGACTCTTTTGTTTCATGGATCCACACCCTCATACCAAATCTGTGGTCCCCAATGGCTCTGTACCTTATACATTTACAAATTTAGGCAGACTGGAATGAAGACATTTCCACCAGTGACAATTTATTATTTTGGTAGATTTAGCCTGTTGTTTTTGTTAAAGTCGTGCGTGTAAAAAAACACAGTAGAAGATATAAAGTATTGGAGAATTCAGTGAGGTCTGGTGTTTTGACCAAAGGGTCTTTGAGATGTGAAACTCAGGTTTTCCTGCTCTCACTTAAGTCTCCTTAAACTTGATGTCTCAGCCTCATAAGGCTGCCCTGAAACTTTGGCTCAGCCTGGTAGAGTTCCTAGAGAAAAACAGTTATGCAGAAAATTATCAGACTCTTCATTCCCCTGGTGTGAGGCCTTGCAAACTTGAGCCTGAAAACATAAAAGACTGAAACTGATGTCAGTCACACCCTCAACACAAAGATTATAGGTGTAACCAGAGGAGGAATTCATCACAAAATCTCTCTGATCTGAAGTCAAGCAGAGCTCTGGAAACAGCTGCCAAATACCCAAGGCCAGAGACTTCTCATCCCAGGGTTGGTTCATCACCTGTGTTATCCAGTGCTCAAAAGCTTGTTCTACCCCCAGTTTGTGGAAAAAAGGAAAGCTTACTGACATCCTCTGCAAAAATGTGAATGTTTTATTTGTGGGTTGTGCTTGGTGGGGTTTTTTGTTTTGGTTTTGGTTTTTTTGTTTGTTTGTTTGTTTGTTTTGTTTTTTTTATGTTAAAATGAGTAACATTTGGTGGAAGAAATAGTAATTTTTTTACTATGAGTACAGGAGAAAAAGATATTTACTATCTTCCCACTTCCAAGTGAGAAGTTCACCTTGTAACAGCAGGTGTACCTTGGGGTTGCAGCTAACAGTGATTAGCATCTCTAATAGTACAATGGTCTGTACTGTCTGACTGCCCCTGGAGCGAAAAATCAGTTCAATCATTTATAATTCATCTTTAAATTACTTGTCTTGAAAAGGCTATATATTACTGGTGTACAACCATGCAATCTGGTGTCTGTGTTGTTTCTCTACTCATGACCATCACTATTTTGCCTGTTCGTTGTCTAATTCCACTGATATTTGTAAAACATTAATGAAATTTGGGGGGTTTCTTCTAGTGTTATGTCCCAAACACATGACTAGCTCAGTGGGACTCTGGTGGAGGGTCACTCTGCATTACTCTGAGACCTGCTGGAAGTCCAGGCGTGCACAGGCAGCAGCTGAAGTGGGCAGGGACAGGCAGAGGACACGGTGAACTTCTCAGCTGGGTTTTGGTTTCCAGCCCCTGGGTTTTGTTGTGTTCTGCTGTGAGAATCCACCGGTTCTTCTTCCCTTTGGGTCTTTAATGCTAGCAGATGGAAACCCAGCTCAACTTTCAAAAACTCTGAATAATTTATTAAGAACAAAATTGTTGGGTCTGAGAGCTGGTTCCTTTCTTTCTTTTTCTTTCTTTCTTTCTTTCTTTCTTTCTTTCTTTCTTTCTTTCTTTCTTTCTTTNGGAGGCAGGTTTAATCACACAGCAGAGCCCTTGATGCAGCATTAGAGAGTGTTATTTATACACCTGAATTAATAGGGATGCAGCATTTCAGTTGAGAAGAATAAGGTGGTTTTCAATTTCACTCTTTTTATGTGAAACAAACCACATCAGATTCACTGGGCTTTTTGACCTAAATTATTTGGATTCTGAGTAACTAGCAAGTAGCTGCTGTGCAGAGCTAGAGAAAAAAAAAAAAGAATAGACAGAGAACTGCTTACATAGCAGAGGAGCAACAGAAGCAGAATGTATTGAAAAAAGCTGTATTGGAATGGAAAGAGGAAGCCATTGGGAAAACTGAAAGGGTAGAAATGCACATATGTAATTGTCTATCCCAAGGAAAATTTTTGAAGAGCAGTAGCATCCACAGAAACAGAAGGGCAATGTCAGTCTCTTGGCACACACTTAGATACCTCAAAATATTATAGTACTTTAAGGGCTAAGAATAGGAGAGATGGAGGTGAAGCAAGTGAGGGGTCCCTGTTGCAAGGGGATGGGATCCCTGCACCCTCATCACTTACAGTCACCATCAGCTTTTGCTGGAGGTGTTTGTTCTGTAGTACTGAAAAGAAGTGGGGAATCCCAGGCAGAATTGTTCCTGCGGTGCTGGGAGCTCCAATGTGACTGTTTTACAGCAGCACAGAGATTAATTTTCCCTGCTAGTTTAGATATGAAACTCATATTCACTGTGGACTTTCTTCCAGTTTTAT
Source organism: Trochalopteron elliotii (assembly GCA_024734555.1). NCBI lineage: Eukaryota > Metazoa > Chordata > Aves > Passeriformes > Leiothrichidae > Trochalopteron > Trochalopteron elliotii. The sequence goes on from JANPWX010000294.1 coordinate 13,734, forward strand.
CCCTGTATCTAACTTGTGTGTTTTGGCTTCCTGCTTGGTTTCTGCTTAGAAAGTCTGTGAAAATTTCTAGCAGCTTTCTGGACATTTTTTTCAGGACAAAAAGCTGGGCTCCTGTGCCTGTGCATCTGATTCTTTAAGTTGTGGAATACACTGAGTTCACTGAGATCCTGATTGGCATTTTTTGGGCTCTGAGATAGGTTTGTGTATCTCCCACTTGGCAGCTGTGTTGGGCCACATGACAGGCAAGGGGGTCCCCAACACCAGGCTATTCCTTCTGGCAGCAGTTTTGGTTGTGGTTCACCTGTGGGACACCTCTCTCACAGCATGCCCTGCAAAACCAAAATATCTGCCACATAGAAATTCCAAAGTGACAGAGAAGGAGAGTTGCTATGCTTGGAAATAGCTAAAATGCAGGTTCAGTGGGTATGGAGCAGAGAACAGCAGCAAGGATACCAGATCTTATGCTCAGTATGTGGGACTTGGCATGGCCTTGAGCTCCTAGAAACTGCATTTTGCTGTGAGTGGTAGATTCCTAGAAACTGTACCCAGCAGTCTCTAAGCTTAGCTAAGAGACAGATGTATGCAACACAGTCAGTACCTATATGATATATTACTTAAGGAAAAAAAGGTTATCTACTTATGTAAATTTACATTCAATCCCAAGATAGTTTTTTGTTTAGTATACTTAGACTGTGAACTCTGTCCTCATGTATGTCTGCAAATCATTACCACGGGGCTGGAGCAGTGTGTGCAGGGAATAGGAACTGATTCACCAGGTCCAGGGCCTCACAGTGCCCTGGCCATTGGATCTCTGAGTGTGTCTCCAGCAGTGTGTCAGGGTCCAAAACTGGCCTGCAGGCTGGATGGAAACTCAGTTGCAGAAAAGAGGTCAGAAGCCTGAGACAGCAGGCAAAAGGGAAGTGTTCAGCAGAGAAAGGAGAAAACACTGTTCCCCTGGACACGGTGGGAGCAGCCAGCAATGCTTCCCAGGCTTTGCATTGCCAGCAGGGGGTTTTGCACCAGGCTGCCAGGGGGGAGGCTGTGAGGTCTGTGTGTGCTCTCCCTGTGACATCCCTGTTATTACTGTCACTTGCAGGTGGCTGACACCTGCCACGACAGAGGCAGCCGAGGGTTTGGCGTTGTGCTGTGCACCAAGGACAACTTGTGTCACGTGTGATAGTCAGCCTGCCCTGCCTGTGGGAGGAGGTTTAGAGAGCACTGCTGCTTTTTGGTATGTATGTGGGTTTTCTCCTCCAAAAATAGCTACCTGTTGAAGTGGGAGTATTTCAGAAGGGGAGAGGATTAGCAGTGGTGACATGGATGGTCATATTTCAGGGCAAACACCTGTAAATCAGTCTAAGCCTGTAAGCAGCAACCTATTAAACTGAGTTCACCTCAGCAGCACTCACCCTGTGTCTGCTTGAGAAGGCTGGATCCAGTTACCCAGCCCTCAGAGTACAGCTGCTGCTCCAAGCTCAGCCTTTCCCCATCTCCTGTACCACTGGAGCAGCTATGGATGTTAACAGCTGACAAGACAAAACACATTAAAGAGGTGATGACATCTTTTTACTACATCATCTGTATTTCTACTTCTCCCTTATCCCATTTCTGGCCCCTCTTGGAGCTCTGAAATGCTTTTCCTTCTTGTTTTGTTTTTATGGGCTTTTTAGTAGAGAAATTCTTTTAACATTAGAGACGTTAGATCAAGTCTTCCTGTGCTGTCCCTTCTGTGCAGCAGAAGAGCTGCCAGCAGGGATGTGTTGCCTGGTTTTCTACAGGGGAAGCACACAGCTGTTGTAACATCCCATGCCCTTTCCAACCTGCAGGTGTGCAATGAGAAATCAGAATATTAATTTGAATCCTCTGTTATTGCCACTGGCTTCTGGTCTTTTAAAAAGGACTTGACCATGTGGAATTTCTGACTGAACTGCTGCAAACGCCCTTTTAATGAACTTTGCATAACAAAGTGCTAGGAACACATTTCCTATAGATATATGGGTTAACCACAAAGTATTAAAAATTACTTTGTGAACAAACATTCCATACCTGTGATCTGGCAGTGGAAATCTTACAGGGTCACAGAGCTCAATCCAGTTCTCTCGGCAACTTCCAGAGTGATTTCTGACATTACAGTATTTTGTCCTTGGGTTCCACTGTTCCATTATATCAGAAAATCACAACCACCTCACCAAGGCTCTGAAGACAGGTGAGATCTTTGTCTAGTTCGTGTGTGCAACTGAGATTTCTTAAGGAAAGTATCCTCATTTTTTCTGATATTTAAATATTCTGTTAGTCACTCTCCTTTTTGTATCTTACATGTGTATATATATGTGTGTATGTATATATATATATGCACTTCTATATAATTTACTTTACATAACTTATAATCTATGATGAACCTACAAAGTTCTTAGGAGCCACTACTTCTTCAGGTCAGTTACAAACACCCTTCTCCTAAGAAAATTAAAAATCAGCATTGAAAAAAATTTGCATCCACATAATTCAAAGTGAATATCATCCCGTGTTTACAGATTCAGAAAGTAAAATTTCAGCAAGGATTTATACATATGAGAGAAAAATAGGAGTCAAATATTATATAGGGATGTTTCTGTAAGTATGTGTCCTGTGTTTTCAGTAGGTGTTCAGAGATCCTTCTGGCTTTGGAGTTTGGGAATTGCTGAGAACAATCAGTGTGGCTCTGAGATGCTGCATTCATCCCTTCAGGACTGTGCTGATAGTCACTTTCCTTGCTGAAACACCTTGCCCTAATTTCCTTCCAGGAACTAAGAGTGTTAATTTCTTAAGAAACTTTTGCTAATTGTAACATAAGCAGTTTGGGGAGAGGGGAAGACTCAGTTGTATCAGAAAGAAGATCTAGTTCTGCTTGTACAGAACAATGAAGATTTGGCTGTGTCAAAACCCTGTTCCCAAATTTTCTCTGGTGTTTTTGGGAAAGACTGCCCTGCTGAGGGGGAAGCACTGTTGGCCTGGGTGAGTTGTTGGCATAAAGCTGTTGATAAAAAATGCACTCTGTGCCACTGCCTGGCTAAAGAACATTTCATTTTCTAGTGGGCATGAGGAGCTGTCAGTGTCATTGAAATTTTGTAGCTCTGAATAGTTGCTGTAAATTTCATCTGGGCAATATCCCCAATTGTGTTAGATATAATTACATTCAAAGTTCTTTTTAATCATTTATTTGGAACATGTCCCAAGATTCAGCAGTTTTGGACTGGGACAGAAATTGAATTATTTATTATCAATTAGAGGTTGTCAGAGCCTTTGACACCACGTTGAGCTGGCATTGTTTGGTATCTGTATTAATGATCGTATAGATAAAAGCATGAAATTATTGGTTGGAAAGCTTTTATTCTAGGCTGAGGAGGCTGGTTTGCATACTTGGCTGGATGCTTCCCTACACTCACTGTCATTATGGCTCTGTTTAATCAAGCCAGTGTTGCCTCTGGAATTGCTTGCCCATAAATTGATGAATTGAGTGTAAGAATAATTCCTCCCAGATTGAACCCAGTTGTGACTTCCCTTGCCATCCCAGCCCAGCACGTTCAGACTCTTCTGCTTTGGCTGTGGTCTGCTACAGACCCTGGAACAATCTTTGTCACATCTGTTCTTTTCTTAGAAGAGCAATTTATTGATGGCTGCTGAGCCTTTGTTTCCCCAGGTGAGGGATGGAGCCCATCACCTCACAGGTGTTCCTGAGCTCTCTCACAGCTCTCTTGTGCACCCTTCTCTCATCCATGTCAGTCTTAACAATAATTTTTCTGATTGTGCTTTGGCACTTTGTGAGAAACCTCAGCGTAAGAGGGAGATCACATTACAGAGGAGCACAGTGTGGTCCCACCAGCATCACTGCAGAAAGGGAAACTGTCATGGAATCAGAGGAAAGGAGCATGGAGAAGATGCCACTTGTCTCCTTGAGTGGCCAAAGAGAGAGGATGCTCACGTGAAATTGTCTCACCCCCATATCTTCTCGATTTTGTTGCCAAGGTTAGTGTAGCCTTAGTGGGAAAAAGAAGGGTGAAAAACCCTTCAGAACACATACTTGCACCATTTTTTGTAGCAAATAGATATTTTTTCTGCCTGCACTCCAAGCTGCTGGAGTCTGTGTGCATTAGCCCTGTACAGAGACTGATCCAGCACATTACAGGATGTGACTTGAACAAGGTTATAAAAAGTTACATGCTAGATCTGCAGAGAGAGTGGGAACTTTTCATATGATAACAACAATAATTCATAATTCCCTCACCAGTTCTACTCCCCACTGGAGTCAGTTTCCATTGTCTTCTGAGAATTCCAGTTTCTTGAAATTTATGTAAATTTCTCAGTGGGATCACTGATCTGGGGTTTTTCTTCTGATTTTCTTTTTCCTGCTTCATAACACACTTACCAAAAGCAGGGTTGTCCTACTGTCACAAGGAAATTTTTTGCATACACAATTTTTCCAGTTATTTCATTGCAGCAAAGGAAACTGGGACTAGAGAAAGAGAGAAGTTCTCATTTTACTGGGGAATTTTGAGATTTCAAAACCATTCTGGAGTGTATCATATTTTAGATCAAGCTTCCTTACAAAATTAAACTCTGAAAACATTGTATTCTTTTGATCAGAGCAGTTCCTCTGATTTCAGTGTCTTTAAACTGAAAAAAATAGTTATTTTATATAGCTTCATCTAACTTTTTTTTTTTTTTTGGAAAGCTTTTCTCAACTGTGTGCAGTACATAAAAAATGTGTAAATAGGCCTTTTTGACATTATTTAAATACTTTGTTAATTTTGTTAAACAGAGAAATCTTAAAGTTTTTCAAAGCAGTTGGGCTTCAACAAACATATTTTTTCCTTTAGCATTCATCCACACACAAACACTCATTATTTAGACAAATATTTTAATACCATGTAACTCTCATTCTTTTCAAATTGGTGACTGTGGTAAGAATTACCTCTTCCAGTGATGTCACTTGGAAAAGCCGAGGCTGCTTTTCATGTATCCAACCTCTCAGGCTCAATACTGATTCCACAAAGGAAAGTATGCAACTGGAATTCCTGGAACAGACCTCTCTTGAAGTCTGTGCTTTGTTTCAAAGATGCTATTTCTCAAGGAAGAAATAAACCAAAACAAAACAAACCCCAAGCCAACCAAAGCCCAGCCCATAACAACAAATCAACGAAAGTAAAGCCACTTTTGTTATAAATCAGCTTTTGTCTTGACTTGCAGAAGGTGCAATGGCCCCTTCATCTGCTCAAATCCTTCTGCTTAGAAAAAACCGTGGAAATGGAGAATGTGGCCTGTCGAGCTGCGGTATAATGCCTCAAACCCTGCGAGCAATCTCCCTTACACAATCTGGTAGCGATGTTTCTGACTCCCAGCCTCTCTCTCTAGAAGCTGACGAGCAGCAGCAACTCTCAACTGAGGCAGGCTTGGGAAATGACTAATTAAACAGTGATTGCAGGATTGCTTCCTGCCCTGGGTATCAGACCACAAGGGTGAAGCTTCATAAAGATGGAGTGAGTGCAGGAAGCGGTGCTGTGCATTCTTCCACAATGGGGGCATTATGGAAACATGCCCCGGAGGCTGCCGGAGACCTCGCTGAATGGATCCTGATACCATCGGGGAATGGAGTACCTGCTAGTTCAAAGCGAGCCTGAATGCAGGTTTTAATCCTTTCTGACAATTGTTGAGAGGAAATGGCCTTTCCTCTGACCTTATCGTTGTAAACAACAACTAGTCATCAGGTTTGTCCTGCCGAGGGAATAGTCAAGGTCTATGCAAGGATTCTACTTCATATTTTTTTCTTCTCTGATTACAATGGTTTAATTCTCTAGACCTGAAACGCATTCTCACCCCTTAATATACGGACTTCATGTACATTCTTTCTTAATTATTGAGTCCATACAGCTTGGCCTGGTTCAAATTAGCTCCTTGGAGCTGTGGGCAGATGTCCCACGGCCAGTTTCGGTGCTCAGCCCTGTGGTTGTTTTTATGATAGGTTGTTGAGAGATGCCTTTTGCATACACCAGTACCCCCAGAACTGGGTGTGAGACAAGCTGACAAACTCTTCTAGCATGACAGAACTATTTTCACATTGGCCAAGAGGCAGGATGGGGAATTGCTGCTAGGCACCATTAGCGTGGCAGTTTTAGTATGATAGAAGGATGCAAACACTTCTGGAATTGCAGAGGTGGATGGATTTATCTCTGTGGGTTCATATGGCTTTTAGAGCTAAGACAATACAGATGACAGAGGAAATGAGACAGTGGCTTTTGCTGCTCCTGGCGTTCAAGTCAACTGTCTGTAAACAAGTGGACGGAGTGACAGTGCAGAAGAGGGCTGAGCTGCACTGCCACAGTTTGGGAGTGATGAAATCCACTCCCCCCAGACCTGTGCAGGACTTTGCCTCTGGCAGGGCCCCAGTATTGAGATGCACATCTCGGTGGCCACCTGCAAGCATCCCCTTCCGGGTTGCTGCTCATCAGGTGCTAAGTGCTGGAACAGAGATCAGCTGTCAGAGCCTTTCTCAAAGGGAATTTGCAGAGCCATTAGGAGGGCACTTCTTTGCCTGGTCATAGACCTTGGCAGGGTGTAGAAGGTTAGTGATGGCTTTGCATGAATGGCTTTTTAATTTCAGTGGAGTTTATGGATGGCACTCGCATATGGATAGCTCTTTGGTCCCCTGTTCTAAGAGAGACAGCAAACCAGAAGAGCTTTTTCCCTTGCACTGCACAGCCTGGCTGATCACTGCAAAATGAGGGATGGGCTACACAAGTCAGTGTGCCTAAACTCTCTGTAACTCAGCTTTTTCTACTGGAACTAAGGAACATTCCTTCCCTAGGTAAAGACAGTGACTTGTAATCTTTTCTTGTTGTCCTGGTTGACCCAACTTAATATCTGCTTCTCCAGCTTGTAAGGATTCTTGCTACATGCTTGACAACAGAAATGTGGTGTATTTGCAGCAGGCTGGAAGTGACTGTGTATAGGTCCAGATCTCTAGTGAAAATCCTGTGAGAGTCTGCAAACGAGAACAGGTTAAAAGCCACTTTCCTTGGCTTTGTAGGAATGTCTGAGGGGCTGTGGTAGGCTAAAGGGAAAATGTTAGATTTTCATAGAGAGGATGTCTGGTTTTCACAGCAATGAAAACCTGTGGTAGCTTTGGGCTGTGTTTTGTGTAACATATTTGTGAGCAAAAAGAAGAGCCTGAACGCTGCAGAGAGCAGTGAACACCACATACAACCTGTGCCAAGTGAATGATCAAGGTCAGGGTCTCAAGTGGTGAAGTAAACAGGGCTGGATCTGGCCTGTGCTTTGTCTCAGGCACCCACATGTGCTGTGGCCAAGAACAGGCTGTACCCAAGGCATGGGTTTCTCTGATTTTCATCAGGATGTGGGACTGTGGGTGGAAGAGGGTGTTATAGTAAACATTTGCACTTTGTCCTGTAGCCATGTGAAGTTGTTTTTCTTACTCTATACTAAAATGAGTTGGAATAATTTTGCTTCCAGCTTTGTTCAGAAAACAACTATGCAAGGCTGTGGCACATATGTGCCAGTGGAACTGAGACTTAAATAAGTGGGAAGGATCTGAAGAAGATCTGATGTGATATGCCCGAAGGAATTTCCTCTCCTGGGGGTTGACACCTGTGGCAAGGTTGTGTCATTAGGTTGCTGGGAGATCTGGTGGCTGGGAATGGTGTGTGCTCCATAACTTGCAGGAGGCCAGCAGGTTGGTGGGGCAGTGCCACCATCCCAGGTGTCTTGTGTGTGCTCTCTCCATCACCTGTGCACTGTCTGCATCAGGGTCACATTGTCAGAAAACTGAAAGAAAGGCTGTTAGAGGAAGTATTCCCCTTTCAGTTGGGGTGAACACAGTATTTTGTGAGAGAAATGCTCTCTGTCCATCCCACCCCTTCTCCCTTCTGAGCTTTACTTGTTTATGTGGTTGCAGGAGGTAGCTCTTTTCCTTGTGGTGGTATTACCTGTGCTAAGGAGGATCATAAAAAGCTCAAACACTTATTGATTCAGTAGTAGGAGCTGTTTCAACAGTGATAAAATGGTGCCTCTCCCTCAGTTATGGAATACCTGTCAGGTTTTCTCTTTCCACCCTGAGGTTCCCTTTAAGACTTTTTGAATTATTTCCTCCGCTTTATAGAGCTGTAACAAAGGATGAGTGGCTGGATCACTGTGCCAGCTTTACCTGAGTAAAAGGGGCCACAGACAGGCTGAAAGGGCTCCTGTCAGCAGGCTACTAATTGCATGTGTCCATCAGCAGGTTGTCCTTCTACCAAAGAATGTTATCTTGAGAGGAATCCATAGGCAGCACAGAAGGATCTTGTTGAGAGAGGCAGAGCAGGGAGCTGTGGAGTGCTGCTACTTGTTGGGATGGTGTCTTCACAGCAGGTGCAGGAGTGAAAGAGCAGCACAAGCTCTGTGAGAACTGCTCTGCCTTGCAGTGATTGTGTTAAGAGGGAGTACACTTTGCTTTTCTTCCTCACAAGGGATCACTTGCATTGTGTTTTCCACTGCTTTGCAATATTTCTGGAAGTCTGCAGTAACTGCTTGGAATTCTGTGGGGAATGAATGCTGCTTTTCCTGCTTGTTTTGTCCATGCAACATTATCCCATGCACTGTGTGTAAAGAAGAGCAATCTCTGTTTCAGAGCTTAATGAATGCCATAATGGACTGTCTTGGCAGTCTGCATATCTGAGGATTTTTTTTTTCTTTTTTTCTGCATAGGAGCAGCCCATTTTGCTGTTGTCCACAACCTCAGTTCTGGACTTGTCTAAGTTTTCTTGTACAGTTCAACTGTTACCTGTGACCTGTCTGGAAAGCTTCTCACTGAGACCAGGGAAAAGGGCAATTACTTAAAAATATTTGCATGTGGTTAGACTTTTTTTCTGATCTACTGAGAAATAATCACAATCACTTCCAGATTCTTTGACTCAAAGAAAGCATCACTGGAGCTGACAAGGTCTGGTTCTCAATATGTTATATATTGTAATTAAGATGTATATTGCCATCAGCACCCTGAGAACTCAGGAGAACATGAGATGAGGATTTTGCTTGTCTGCCCTTACTGAATGCATGTGAGTCTCATGAATATTTTTGAAGCAGGTCAAATACTTGCCATTGCAAATCTACAGAGGCCTTAATGAAAGCAGGCCTTTGAGCAGGAGTGAAGGTGGATTTCTCCTTCCTTACAAAAATGCTCACGGAACGCCAGAATAAGTTTGAAGGGGTAGGTAATGTCTGTGGAGTTAGTTTTCTCTCTGAAGCTGTGGAGGGGAGAATCCTATTCATTCAGCTGCAAGTTGGCACTTAGCACATGTCTGGGGGCAGTGGGAGAGCCAGGCAGGACTGGGACAACAGTGGCATAGTCAATATGGAAATTGAGATGCTTCCCAAAAGCAAGTTTGCTGATTATATGGCAGCAAACAACTTGGTGTTAAGGGGTAGGGTAGAATCCTCTTTTTTAGTAATTGTAATTATTATTATTTAGAGGCAATTACATTGTTAAATGAACACATCCTGAACATTATTAGCCATCAATGCATCACATGTGATGCTGTGGGAAGGTGGGGAACACAGTGAAACTGAGGCATGACACCCCCTTGATGCCTTCAGAATGAGGCAGAAATAACCCCAATGCTGCTGACATTCAGCTTTTGTGAAAAATGGTTTGTGGGATCCTCTAACCTGCCTACACAGATGTGCCTGAACCCCCAAAGGAGAGGGCTGGGTAGAGAAGCAGAGTGTGAAGTGCAATTCAGGTGAAGTGATGCTGGAAGTGGATAAGGATGCAGATCCTATCCTTGATCACTTCAGATCCTGACTGCCAAAATGTCTGGTCCAATATTGGCCCCACTGATTGACTGAGACACAAGACTACTGAGGACCCAAGAGGTCCTGAGCTCAGTGTAAATCCTGGGAATATAAAGAGGTGTTGACAGAAGAACTTGCTGTCCTCCTGGAAAGTCTGGAACACCTCTCCATGAGAACTGAGAAGCTTGAGAAGCTGTATGTGTCTTTGGATGTTGAAAGTGGGCAGGAATTTTCCTGTGCTGTTGAACCAAGGCTACATCCATGATTAGGATCAAGGTTCATTCTATTTCCTTGAGCTCGTGCTGCCATTCACTGACTTACACTGCTGGAGTTCCTTTTCATGCTTTGGTTGCAGTTTGACACTAACTCTGAGCAAAAGCCCGGTGAGATCCAAAATGTTGCCATGATCATTAAAGAAGTTCCCTCCTCCTAAGACACATGCAGAATCCCTAGTCCTTTTCCTGCACTCTTGAGGCTCAGGGGGCTGGAGCTGAGCTGCTGCAGCCCTGTCTGCTTGGGGATGGAGTTGTTTACAGGAGGGGGAAGCATGTGTTTTGGTGGAGGCGTGGAGGAGGCAGATGTCCTGCCTCCTGTTCCTCAGCAACCAGGAGGTTTCTCTGTTCTTCAGGGCTACATACATTCAGCTAGACTTCTCTTTAAAAAACAGATTGAATAACCTCTCCTCTGCCCTCAATGCAGGCAAGCTTACCCCCAAACTCTCTCTCCTATTACTTTGCTTGGTGATGCCTTTGAACCAGGAGGACCTTTCCTGTAAACTCCTGCACAAGAGGAGGCCTGTTGCTGTGAACTCTTGCATAGTAATTAGAGGAAACAACTTTGGGCTCCCACCACTGGTTATGCAACAAGGCTGGATTGTTTGTCACCACACAACCCAGCACCAGCACGCTGGTGCCTCTGTTCTGACAGCCCTCCTTTGCCTCCATGCCCTCTCTAGGCATCTGCTTTGCAGATTGCAGGAGTTTCTGTCCCACAGTCAGCTCCCAGGTAAATCCTGTCTGGGACATTTCGAGGCAAACTGTAGCTCCGCAGCAGAAACGGCCCCAGTTTCCAAGGCAACTGTCCCCTCACCCTGTTTTGAACGTTCCCATAGAAAGTTACCCATTAGTCTCGTCAGCAGCTGCTGCAGGAGCACGTCACCTCCAGAGAAGTTGTCCTTTGCTGGACTCTTTATTCCCGTAATGAGCAGGCAGGGGGCCACGGGTGGCCTGTGCTGCAGCCCCTGAGCAGGGCCCTGGCGGCGCTGGGGCAGGGCAGCATGGAGCTGCTCTTGAGTGGGTGAGGGGCTGCTTGTGCCTTTCTACCTTCCCGGGGAGAAAGTGATGCTTGGGGCTCCTGGGAGGTACATGGAGTGCTGATGGGGCTGCTCTTGGGGGCTTTTTGGCGAGCGGGAAGGTGACAAGTGAATAAGAAGGACACGGCATTTTATTTAATTAGAAAAACCAAACTCCCTAAAACTAGCCTCCGAAGGGCCTCCGTTGTCATCAGCCGCACAAAGAGCTGTGACAAATGAAAGGAACTGAGCAGAGAAAAGGCTGCTTTCTCTTTGTGTCTCTTTCCCAGCTTCTGTTTGCTTTGCTGTCTCCCTTGCTCCCATTGATCAGGCATGTGGAAACATTCCTCCTCCTGTACTCCCATTGTGGCCGCCCGGTTGCCAGGCTGCCGTTGGCTTGAATAACTTCACTAAGCCAGGCCTCTCCAAAACCATGCCATCCGGCGCGCTGGATGCCGAGCCAGACACTGCCCTCCCATCCTCCTCCCCTCCCTCCCCCCTCCCCAGCAGCGCAGGGGTGCAGTGAGAAAATGTGCCAAAGAACAAGGGAGGTAACGCGGAGCCCCAGCTGTCCCGATGCAGGGAGAAGCACGAGCTTGCCCTAAGAAAACAGGGGCAAAAGGAGGGGACAATGGCCAGCCTGGGTTGCTGCCTTAAAAAGAAGGTGGGTGGTGGTGGTGAGGGCTGTTGGCCCAAAGTTTCTGAGCAGAGAGGAGACAAAATGGTACGTTTCCCAGGGATACAAGCTAGCAAAGCACAGTGAGGTAAACCCCAGCCTTGTTTCCCGTGGTGGGGAGAGGTGGGGAGGACAAAACAGGAGGCAGCAGGCAGCCGGCTGGGAGCAATTCATGGCCAACTCTCACTGGCTGTGCCACAAGCATGTCCTTAGAGCACACGGAGCACCTTGGGCCAAGCTCACCACTGCTGTTGGCTTGTGCAGCACCTCTTGTTGAGGTGACACCACTGTCTGGTGCAGGTGACAGCTCTGGCACACAGTGTGGCTGCATTCCTGGAGAGAGTTCGGGGGCAGGCTGTGGGCTGTACCCCCAGGACTTGCTCCAGGATTAAGTTGGGATAGTTCTGGTGCTGAAGACACTGGACTGGAGCACTAGCCAGTGGCCCAGGACATGGGGAGCTTGTGCTGTTTTGCAGAGGGGCTGACACCCTCCTGCAGTCCTGCTGCCTACACCCATTATTACTCTGCATACAAATCTGGCCTATTGTTCTCAATGGTATTTTTCATCGGTGAAATAGCAGTAAGCAACCTGTGCTTTCAGACATGCTTTTGGCTCAGCACGGCTGGGGTTGGATCCTCTGATGGTGTAAAGCAGCCCTGGCCCATGAGCTCACAGCATCACCTGTGACCCCCATTTAGTGTTCCCACCACTGGCAGTTGTGTCCCGGTGCTCTGGATCAGAGGAGCTGCATGACCACGCGCTGAGGCTGTGGACAGGCACAGGGTCCTCTCCAGGTGCCACCAGGCCTGTCCACAGGGGTGGCCCCTGCATCCCAGGCGGTGGAGGGAGATATCCTGGGGCAGCTGAAGCCTGAGCCAGGCTCTGCTTTGCAGAGAGGTCCTGGGTTTGCACCGGGTTTGTGCTTGTTTGAAGGGCAGGGCCTGCTGAGCTCAGGTGATTAACATAACAATCCCCGAGCTCTGCCTTCATCCTGCGGCTAAAGCCTGGTTTGCTCAATCCAATTTCCAGCCTCTGCCCTTTCTTTAGCAGGCTAATTACAGCGGCAGGACAGTGGAAATGACCTTCTTAAAGTCACAGTGCCCCTCATCTACTTACCTGTCAAAACACAGGAGCCAGAGCACTGGTATCATTCAGTAAATAACATGTTTAGATACAATGAATGAATGTACCAAAGTGCAGAACTCTTCCCTGAAGTTCCCGGTGGGAACTTGTGTATTGTTACCAGTAGTGATGTGCATTTGTAAAGCTCTTTCCAAGCAAGGTCCCATGACCAGCAGAGCAGTGGAGGTGCAGGTTTGTTCAAATTTAAAGAAGAGTAAGTGTGCACTGTTACACTGATAAATGTGCAAATGTTATCATCTCACAAAGAAACCTGTGAGGGCACTGGGCTGGAAAGCTTCTGCAGTGCTGGCTTCTCTCATTAGTCATCCTAGCCTCATTCTGTCTGTAACACAAAGTGCCTGGCTCCAGTGCAGCTCTGGCCTCCTCCTGCACAAACTTGGATGTGGCCTGTGGGCCCAGAGAAGGTGTGAGTGCTCTGGTGGATGGTCCTGCAGGTACTACATCCCTGGCATGGGCTGGAGCAGGAGTCTGTGTGTGGAGCCTGCCTGGGGGCTGGGGCTTCAAATGAAGCAGCACGAGAAGCTGCAATCTGCAGGAAACCCCTGGGCTCAGCACATGATGCTGATGTGGCTGTTGACAGAGCAAGGGATGGGTGCTCCCAGGGTCCTTCCAAGGGCTTGTCCATTGGAGCAGAAACAAGTGGTTTCTAAGGATGCAGTGTTTCTGTTTGAACATTCTGACCAGCTTTGTAAATACCTGTGGTGTAGGTGGCCTTCATATTCTTGAAACTGTGTCAGCAGCCACACAAATCGGCCCCTTCCCAGAGGATAACAGAAAGTAAAAGTTTGTGCCTGACCAGTAGCTTGGCACAGGGTATTTCTCTTGAAATTGGTCAGTGGTACCTTCTTAAGGCTAAGTTTTGGTTAGGATTGGCTTCATTCTGTGATTTTAGTATTTGAAAAGAAAGAGGCAATCTCCTGGTTGCAGGAGGACCTGTGAGGTGAAGCCAATCTAATCGGTGGAGCAGCCGTAGCTAAACTGCTTCTGGAGCTGAAAGGATGGGTTTGCTCTCTCTCCTGCTTGGAAAGGAGCAAATATGGTGAGCATCGTGAGGCTTAATGTAAGGAAAGAGGCCAGGAATAAAATTAACTGGAGAGCTGATACAGATGTGTCAGTCACACTTTGCCCCAAAGCCACTGCTGATTGCTGAGATACCTGTCCCGTCAGGCATCGAGAAGAGGTAGCAAAACAATTTTCAATTCATGGCAGTCTTGGAGACCTGCTGCACACAGCAAATTTGATGCTGTGATAACTGACACTGTTTGTGACAGACAAATCTGTGGCTTGTGTAGTGAAGCAGTTCAGAAGTGCCTGCTGTCGCATACCAAGAAGTTGTGGAAATGGTACTTGCTAGGAAATATGTTGCAAGAGGATCCCAACTACCAAAGGCATGTACTGAAAGCCATAGGAGAGCAATGAGATATTTGAGAGTACTGGGAGTTGTTTTTTTTCCCTGTTATTTTTCTTTCCAAAGGCATAAATCGTCTGATTCTGTTGAAAACTACAAAACAGGGAATTCTGGAGAAACCAGGTGAAATAATGAAAACTAATACTCCAGCACTAATGTGTAAAGTAAACATATCTGAAAGAGAAGAAAACAATTACAGGAAAGGCTGTTACTAGCAAACTGCTGGGAGGAGGGCAAATGCATCCAGGGCAACAAGTCTAGGATAAATATAGGGAACAGTCTTGGAGGCATGACTTAGCCCATCCTTACTCCAACAGCCTTTTCCTACGTTTTCCTGCTGGGAAGATAGAACAATTCCTGTTACTAGCTCTAGTGTGGAATGCAGGGTTGTAGGAAAACAGTACAATTGCTTAGTCCTGTGTAGAGTGATGTGGCTTTCCAACAGGGCAGGGATAATGTTTAGAACTATGCACACTAAGATGGAGTCACCCATGTTATTGTTGTTGATGGAGAGCAGCTGGTTGCTTCAAGTGAATCAGATATAATCTGAAATTATGCCTGGAATTATACAGAATATTTAAAACCCTTAAGATAAAAACTGAAATAAATCTGTTACCCATAATGAAGGTGCACTCTGAGAAGAGACAAGCTGAAGCACACAGGAAACATTTATTGAAAAGGAAAAATAGTGTCTCTCTAATAGATTTTTTTTTGTTTGTTTGTATTTTTCTATGTGAGCTGTCCAGAGGATACTTCCCTGTTGGAGGAAAGCCCTGCTGCTGCTGAAGGGCAGGGCTCTTGTGGGTTGTCACTGGTCAAGTGGTGACAGTAGGCAGCTTGGCAGAGTCTGCATGTAGACTTTGGAGTATTAAAAATCAAGGCAAGTGGTGTTAGCTCTTCTCCATGTGTGGTTAAATGCTTTCTCTGTAGCTGGTGCCAGGCACTGTCACGACCCACTGCTCACAAATGCCTTTGCCAGGTGGAGACCACGGCTGCTTTTAGCTGGAGTCAAGGACCAAATGAGACTTTGTTTTCTGTGTCACTTCTAAATGATACCCAGGCTCCTCTTTCAGGTGGGAGGTTTAGAAAATTGAATCCTATGACATTTTCAATGGGGGAATTCACCAATCTCTCTTTTTTCCCCTGTGCTCTGAAATACATGAATAACCTATAAATGTATGAGAGCTACCCTGTACCTCAGCTATGTCAGTGGAGGATCTTGTGTTTTCTTCAGATTTCACAACACAGCAAGTGACTTGGATCAGACAGTCTCTCAGAGAGAAGCCACCATGGGAATGCTGTTTTCAGCATCTCACACCATCCTCAAACAGAAGTCAGAGATCTCTTATTTGAGTTTGTATAGTAATTGGTTGCAGTCCCACTGTTTTAGTGCCATGGTGTCTACAAGCAGAGATCGTGCAGTCTAATTTTGTAATGAAGAATTATAATAAAACAGTAGGCAGTGCTTCCTGCAAAAAATATCTCATGTGTGGCTTTGTACAGGATAAACTGTCTGGCTTAAATATAGAAACAGTGTTCTTCTGTCAGGAACTCTAGAAGAAAATGCATTTGAGTTGGTGTTTGCTGGCAGTGCATTTGGTTTGTCATTCACTTACCTATCTAAATTCTAAGTGTAGTAGTTAAATCAACATTAATTCATTCTCCTATGATGTATTGGACTGATGGAAATCATTACACTTTTGTGAGATGTGTGTTCCACATCATAACATAGCCAATGTCTGCCAGGGTCTGGCTCACAGGTACCCAGGGGTCCCTTCTGTACAGTAGGCAGTGTGCTGAACTTCCTGCAACATTGGCTGTGCAATCTCCTTAGCTCCTGATTACTCCCTTTCTTTTTCACTCACAGGGACCTTGAGTCAGCTATGTCTGTGGCAGGCTCTTAGTAACAAAACTTCTGTTTGAAAAGTGTCTGGCCAAACAAGCAGCAGCTCTTGTGATGCCCTTCCAAGCAGGTTCCTCTCACTACTGTCATTCCCCTTGCACATGCACCACGCACCCCATACCCATCCCAGGATTTGCTTGCTTCCCTCTGGTGATTGACTCTGTTATTTTGGAGCACAGGCTTACAGAGCCAAGACAGAGGATCTCCAAGGGAAGTTTTAAGTGTTCAATAAAAGAAGGAATGCAGGGAGAAAAGCAAGCACCGACTCGAATGGCATCATTCTCTTTCCTTTGAGGTTCTCCTGTCTTCACTGCCTGCGTGTGACCTCCCTCCTCTTCCAACCAGGCTCTTTCTTTTTTCAGTCTTCCTCCTCCCCCTCACCCTCCTCATTCATTGATCTCCCTTTAGGCTTTATTAGTGACTCTCCCTCCCACCCTTTCTCTCCCTCAGTTTTTCTGATTCTCTAACATGAGACAATTGAATGAGGCCAGACTCCTAAGCCGAAGCTGGGGGTGAGAGGGAAGAGGCGTTAAGATTTAATGATATTGCCTCTTTAAGGAATCCCTAATTCCTTACACCCATCTCCTCCCCCACCTGAGAACCAATTAAAACTCAATGAATTCAAGTGGAGGCTTTTGTGCATCACATGTGCTTGACTAACAAAGCCTTCTCCATGCTGGAATAAAAGCTTCTATTCAGCAGCCAGTTTGTTCTAATTCAAATCACTTCCACTCCAGCATCCTCTCCTTCCTTGCTGCTCCTGAGTTCCCAGGCTGGGCTGCCACCCGCACAGCCCTGCCCAGAGCTTCGTGCTCCACCTTGCCGAGTCCTACTTCGGTGGCAGTGAGGCAGAGGGTGGGAGATGACCTCCATATGGTTAACTGGGCAGTCCATGCTCACTGTGTCCCTGTTCCCAGGAGCCTCCTAGGCTGGGGATGAGCTCATGTGGTGGTGCCCTGCAGGAGCTCCAGCCCTGGAAGCTGTCTCGAAAGGATCTCTTGGGAAACAGTTCCTGTGTGCAGAGTCCCCTGTGTGTAGACAGAAAATTATCTTGTCTGTGGGCAGAGCTCAACTTTCCTTGAAATGAGTGAAACCCCTCTCCTTTTCCTGTCACTGCAGGGGTCATGCAGGTGTAGTGACACCTGAAGTAGCAGGGGAGTCCAAAAGCACACAAAGTCTGAGTCCAAGTAGTTTGTACTTTCATCTTCCTCAGACTATAAATTGCACTAGCTGGGAACCTGAGGGTAATTTCTGTCCTTTATTGTGCCCTGAAAATGAGCTTGGATAAGGTCATCTGGGGGATAGAATACATTTCATGCTATTCAACTTCCAAATTTAAAAACCTCACTCGAAAGCTCTGCAGCTGCAGATCTGGAGTTTGGGTGACTTTAAGTAGGGAGGCAATTCTTTGTCCAGATGTTAGTCAGGTAATCTTCCAGGTGTAAAACAGGCTCTGCTCAGAGCTTCTGCCTGTCCTTTACTGATCAGTGTTGCCTGAGCTGGTAGCAAAGCTGTGTGCATGACATTAACTGGGTTATCTTTTCTCTGTTCCTGCAGCCTCCTATTTGTAGAGATACTTCTGGAATTTTTTTTGCTCTTGTGAGAAGTCTCTGGCAGAAGCAGGTTGAGTGCTTTGCTGTGATTGCAATGAGGTTTTTACTCCCTCTAATCTCTCCTGGGAGTGAGCTCCAACACTGTGGGCCAGCTGCCAAGGAAGTTATCTGCTCTGCTCCAGAGCCTTGTTCTGGTGTTTGGCAATTCCATGGCTCCTGAAACACGTGGTTTTCTCAGGGAGTTATGAAGGAGATACCCAGCTCTTGGGTAGCTGGGACCTGTCCCACAAAGACAATGGGCATCTCTGGCAATTGAGATGAGCTCTTGGAAGCTGGTCTCATATTTCTAGAGACACTAATGCTTAGAGGAGTGGTTTGGGTGTACAGGCAGTTAGGGAACTGTGATGTCTGACATCAGGAATATTGCATTTTGAACTCATCTGTAGTTTGTGGTGCTGGTAATTTCTCCTGCCACACTGCTTTGCAGCTGTCCAGCATGGCAGGGAACAAGTGTTAACACACCTCAGGGTGTGTTGCAATCTTCTGGTCAACTTTTATGAAAGAAAGATTTGAACATCCCTTAGAGGTCCTGTTCCTTGCTATAGCTGTGATCTCTCACATCTTCCCAACAACCCCAACTCTGGCCATCAGCTAGAGCTGAAGATATTTTACTGTTCCCAAAAAGTATGTTTGGGTCTATACTTGTCTGTCTCACTCGTGTGTTTATAGATTTAGACATGGAACCTTCCTTTGATGTCTAAAACCTCTTATTATTTTGTAAATTGGCACCAATTTTTCATCCAGATTTTTTTTTCTTTAAGTTGGCCTCTTGTTGCAGTGATGTGCAGAGTTTAAAACAACACAAAACTGCTGTGGATGGATTTTCTCTTGGCAAACCCAGTCCTATGTCTACATAAATGCAAAAGAACAGGGACTCTTGACAATATGCAAAATGTTTGGGGTGCTGAGATTAACACATAAATTGTAAAGAACTGTTCATTAAGTGACAAATTAATCCCAGGTAATGCCATGTGGTACCATGACAGTAGAATCTCTGCCCATCAGTATGGTGAAGGGGAAGAAGATCAGAATCAAAATCTGTTTTTCTGTCAAAAAATACTACTTTCTCTTGAGTTAAAGAAGGCTACTTATTTGGGGAAGATAAAAAGCATTTCCCTTTACAACTTTGAGTTATTTACTGCAACATGTTTCTATGAAGAACTGGATTTTAATTTTTTTTTTTATTTTTAAATATATATATTTTTTTTTAGGCAGGAAGAAAACCTCTTGGTTTTCAAGTAGTAAAAGAGAATTTTCTTGGCCTAAATCACCAGGCCGATTTGTGAGAAAGGGGTAGGAGCAGCATAAACAACTTATGACTTCACTGAAGAGCTCACTCCTGTGGAGCCTCCTGTGAAATGGAGCAACTGTGTAGCAGAGCTCTAAGGTGGGGCCTGACAGGGCTTAGTTGGTCCCCAGGCTTGTCTGTAATAAACCTGTTTAATTGAAGAGAGCAGAAGATCTGAGCTGCTGTGGTTGTGAGGCTCAGTGGGCAGAACAGCCCCTTCCTTCATGATGCAGCTGAACTCTCCCTGTGTCGAGCACTGACCTTCCTCTCAGGGGCTCTGCACTTTGTTCCTGTTTCTTGTTAGTGAAATGAGTTTGATGGTCTCAGACTTACTAGTAAATGGTCTCTACTTCAAAACAAAGTGCAGTTAGTTTGGCAGGAGAGTCCCAGGTCTGACCTGAAACTAAATTACAGCTGACCCTGAGACAGTGAGGCCCCTCCAGGTCAGGGACAAGGGCATTGTCAGGACACTGGGAGCTTGCACTGTAATTAGCAGCAAAGGTATCAAATACCTCTGTTTCCAGCATTCCTGTCCTTAAAGCAACACAAGCATAAAATCTTAAAACTTTTCCTACTGCAGCCTCACTACAAACAAACCAGAAGGAAAGTAAGGCTGAACAAACTTTCATTGATTTGCTTTTTCTGTGTAAATCCCTCCCCATCTTACACTGTCTCCCACAATCCCTTGTTCTCCTAGCATCTGGGAGTGAACTTACCAGACACTGCACTGCTTTCAGGGCTCCAAAATGACCAACACACTTGAGCATGTTTTGCCTGACAGCAGGAGTGTGTAAGAGCAGCTTTTCTACTTCAAAACCTTGTTTTACTCCAGAGCTGCTCATTAGCAGCTATCTGTTCTATTCCCAGGTTTCTTCAAACACCAGAGAGGCCCTTTTAGATTCACTCTTTAAAATGTGATTTAAATACACTTTCTCTTACAGGAACATTATGTTTGAGAGAACAAAACACTCCTACTGGTTTCCTGGGTGTCCAGCAGAGTGCCAGTAAACAGAGGCCAGGCATTGCAGCTAAAAACATAGAGAAGTATAAATTACTGAGCCTTATGCTTTCCACCTGGTCACCTGTGCCACTAACAAACCCAGACCTTGTGTGTGCACCATGGGACACCACGAGGTTGTTTTGCAGAAAATGCTCTGTGCTGAGAGCATTCCCAGGCCTTCTTTGGAAGAGGAATGTTTACTCATTTCCAGCTTCTTGACTCAAACATTTAAAATCAGAGGGCAGTTTTGGGAGATGCCTCACTATTTCCATCCATCACAAGTGGGCAGTTTCCAAACCCCAAAGGTGTCAGTGAAGCAGTAAACCTGGTTACCTCCAGAAGGGAAAGGCTGGAGCAGGGCAGGACATACTGCACAGGGATTCCAAAAACACCCGTGTAATCAGATTACAAGTCCAGTGAGTCAGGATGTCTTAAACCAGAGTATGATCCCTCTATTTCACGTGTAACTCATGAGAGTCCTTTCTTCTGATGTCTCCAAAAAGGCACTGATCATTCCTGCAAAAAGGAATGCAGAATTGAATAATTGAGAATATGGCAGGGACATGGAACTAAAACCCACATTTTTGTCTGAGCCTTAAGCATTTTTTAATGTTACTATACTAATGTTACTTTAATGTTTAATGTTACAATTCCCCATTTTGGTTTATGCATCCGACAGAAACTTTGAATTGTAGAGGTTACTGTTTCATTCATACTTTTAGTAAAGGGATGGTTTCAATATACATTTCACACCTCCACTGTGAGAGAGATTTCCTGCTACTCCTCTGTGTCCCTGCTTTTGAAGGAGTGTATCATGTTGTCTGTCTTAGCCTTGTGCTAAATAATGCCTTGGCCAGCTACTTTATAGGGAGCTGGTCCTTAGCTGTTGCAGTGCCTTGGCCACCAGCCAGTTGGGAGCTCTGAGGAACAGAGTTTGTGAATCACTACCTACTCCTGGTGGGAAAAGGGTCAGTGACTCAGTTTACTTCAGCTCTTGGAATTGCATGGGCATGAGGTAGGTGGGGAAATCTCTGCTTGGAACCAAAAAAAAAAAAAAAACAAAACCAAAAAAACAAACCCACCAAAAAAACCCCAACAACAATCCCAAAAATCAAATAAAAGAAAATGGCATAAGGACCCTAAGATAGCAAAATCAGCCTTGAGGGAAATCCACAGCAGGCAAAGGCGTGAAAAGATAAATGCTTAAAGGCTGTAAAAAGTGAGAAAAAGATGGGCAAGAATGGACAAGTAGCAGCATGAGCAAAGTATTTCCCACTAGACTTTGAGCAGTGCAGAATGAGAGCGTCTCTTCAGTTAGAGGTCAGCTCACAGGGTGTGTGGGCAGGGGAATTGCTGTGTCTTGGCACCAAAGAACAGATTTTGAGCCTTTTCTAGTTCCAAACACATTTAAAAGCTGGTGAAGATTGCTGAAACTAGAGTACTTGGTAACAGCCATCTCATTTCACATTCCCTATCCTGGAAGGATTGGGAGCCTGTAAGTCTGAGTGAAGATGTGCCCTGGGGTGAGGGAAGCCCTCCCTCTGTGGTGGACACCACTCCTGCTCCAGAGCATCTGTGCTGGGTGCATTGCTGTAGAAAAACAGTTGTGAGTATAACACACCCTGGATGAGTTTGTGGCTGGCAGTAGTAGCCTGTTCTCCAGCAAACAGGAAAATGACTGTGTCTGGTTTAGACACACGAGGAACGAGATAGACGTGGTAGGTTAAGGGAAAGTTTCTCTTTCTCTTAAAAACTTGACTTTATATATACATTTTTACAAAAGGCCAGAGATTGGCTACGCAGGTTGTTACTTCTTTGGTTTGGATGGTGAACATCACCGTCCATTACATTTTTTCACTTAGAGCAGAAAAATGTAGACAATAGATAAATGCTGAAAATATACATTGTTTTCTTGAAGCTGCGTAAGAACAGCACTGCAAGACTTTAAACACTTGCAAGCAAGAAAACTGTAAAAACAACAAATGACCAGAGATAACTGACCACAAGTGCACCTGGACCCTGGCAGCTCTTGCCTCCTCTCCCCTTCAGCAGGGAGGAGGCTCAGGCAGCAGTGACGTGTACAGAGCAGCTAAGCTGCTCCTGCAATCTGAGCATGGGAGCTTTGCCTGGGAAGACACTGGTGTCCGTCTTGATTAGGGTGTGATGCCTGATGTAAGTCATGTGACAAGTACAAACAAAATACCTTGGCAAAACCTTGAGGAACCAGGACAGGCTGAGCTGCTTAGGAAGATTTACAGTGTGTATTTCTGTCCTGTATGCTTGCCTTGGTCTGAACCTTTCTCATCTGAGGAGCTCCAGCATGTACCCTGGATTTTAAAAATACTTTTTTCTGTTCTTTCCTCCAAATAGTCTGCAAACCTTCTCAATGTTGTGCTGTTGAGTTTAACAGTTACTTAGCCCAGTTACTTTACACCACAGTAGTACCTGGATGCTATAATGTTGTCCTCTGAGAAGTGCTGTTGGGATTTGTGGAGCAGAGGTCCCATCATCTTAGATTAGAAAATAAGTCTTGAAGAAATGGGAGAGTTGAAAGCCAATGCGAGTGCTATAGCAAAGGTAGGAAATCGATTATGTCCTGAAAGAGAGGGGGTGAAGAAGCAGCTTCTGCTTTCTCAGCTCCTGTTCATGTGTTGAGCCAAAAGTTCTCTGTTTGCTTCTCTGAGTGCTCCCTTCTGGTGCTGCTCTGGGACAGTGCCAGGACCCAGATTTCTGCCTCCTGCAAGCATCTCAGCAGGAAATCCAGTCCTTCCCCTGAGTCCTGTTCTCCCCTTGTCCCTCTATTCTGTTGGACTCTACCTTCTTTAAGGCAGATTTTAGAGGTCCTTGACATGGTGCTGACTTCATGCCCAGATTAATAATTCATACATGCATCAGGCCTGCAGAGGATGTGTAGGTCCATAGATAGTGCAGCATCACTGCCTGAGGAGCTGGTGCTGGAGGCCCAGCACACTGGGCAGCCAGGCACCAGCAGTGTCACTGCAGGGAGACATTGCAAACGCTGTGTTGGCTGTGGTGGTGTGTTTGGGGCTCACCCTGTGCCTATCCCATGGGGACAGGATTTTATTTTAAATTAAATTTATTTTAAATTTTTATTTTATAAGAACTTTAATACTTTTAAAAATGTTAATACAGAAATCCCTTTTGTATAAGGTGTCTGGCAGCTCTCAAAGCTGACCCAGAACTTTTTCTGTTACCCCACTTCACCCAGCTCTTTCCCAGATGTCTTCTCAGTCCTGGTGGTATTCAGTCAGCCTGGTCCCATGCTGCAGTGTTTCTTGCCCTGATATGAACCCATGGACAAAAGCCTTTAAATTTCTCAGTTACTCCTTTTCTCTAGGCTCCATCTATGCATGTAATGTACAAGAACAAAACAGGATGTAAGCACCAAACTGACATTTGTTTAATTTATTCTTAAAAATTTCCTGAATGGGAATTCCCTGGCCTTCCTGTCTCCCCTTTCCCATCTTTAGCCATTCTTATAGTTGCTACTTTCTCCTGATATCTATTAATCTCTTTCTGTGTCAACTAAACTTATTGCCTTACCTTCAGTGAGCACAAGAAACAATTTAATCAATCTTCTTTAAAAGAGTACAGCACATCTGGTGGATTTTTGGTGGCATCCATCCTCATTTCTCTTTTCTAATGGTGGGGAAATGAGTCCCTCTGTATCCCTCCACGGAAAGCTCTGAGCTTCCAGGCAAGGAGGGGAAGAGCAGGAGGCAATGCTCTGCTTCTCAGCTGGGGAAGAGCCTCTTAACAGTGGATGCTCTAAGAAAAGTCCCCTTTCCATAGGAAGTGAATACTGGGAAGGGGTTAGGTAAGAGAAAGGATGGAGCAGAAAGCAGTGACTGATGGAAGGCTGGGACAAATGGTAACTAAGAGGTCAGCGGGAAGGTGGAGCTCAGGGCACTTTCGAGGAGAGAGGTCTCATTTTTCAAATCTCTTGTTGCTTTCTGTCACTTTATATGCAATCTTCGGAGTATTAAAAAAAAAAAAAGTGAAATGAAATGTTTCCATCTCCTCTTTGGAGAGCAGGGATCCTTTGCAGGCTGCTGCAGAGAGGTGACACCTGGGCTGGGCTGGGCTGATGCTGGGCACACTCCATGCATAGAACAGCTCCTGTGTTAGAGCTCAGCAGCCAGGGCCTCCTCCCTCGTTTGCTGGACTGATTTAGATAGGATCATGGAGACTAGACGCCACGTAGTAGTTTTCAGAGTTTGTAGAGAGGAAGAATAGCAGGCAGGGCTCTCTGATTTTTCCCTTAGCCATCATTTCCAGGACAGCGGGTGGAAGCCTGCAGTCTCCTACTGTCCTTCAGAGACCTCTCTGGTTTTGCTGTTTTATGCTGAATCTCTACACTGAATTTACTACGCTGCAAGTTCTCTTGAAGCTTTATTTTTCATCCCCTGCAGACTTTTTTCCCTGTGAGGCTCCAATCCCTCTTGCTGCTTTGTGGTAGTTGGGGTGGTCTCCTTCTCTTTCCTCCCACATTCCTTTTCCAGTTATCCCAGTTGTCTCTATTTAGTCTTCCTATCCCCTTTCTCTGGCTTTTTATTAACACCTATGTCTCTTGCATGCCACACTGTTCCTCTTCTGTATTCCCACCCATCCTGTTCTGCACCACATAAACAGTTTTCTCCTTTTTCTCCCCCATGAATCTTGCTCCCCAAGGTTTCTTATGTGAAGTAAAGAAATCCTTGGTGCATTTGCAGTCATTTATCCCTTCCTATTGCTGACTCTGCCCCCCCCCCCCCCCCCCCCGGAATCTAAATAATATAATTTCCCTAAATTACTCCTGTGTGCCTGACTCTTGCCCCAAGTCAGCTCCTGGCAGGCAGGTGGTTGCTGCAGAAGTGGGTTTCCTTTGAGGTAGACACCCCTGGCTGCCTCATGCACGGGCTAGCAGGGTTTTGCCATCATCCTTTCCAGAGGGTCAGCATCCTTCCTAAAGCAGGTGTGAGAACCACCAGAAGCCACTGCCAGAGCCAGGCAATGTCCCCAGGCTGCCTATGGAGCCACAGTTAATCCCTTCCAGGTTTGCATCTTCAGCATTGTAATGCAAGTGGTACAGAAATTGAGTTCCAATTCAAATTTGTTTATTAACTGTACAAACTAAATGAAAAGTGAAAGTTTTCATAGTTCCTGACTGCCAAAATCTCCCAGCCAGAGACAGGTCTCCAAGACAATCTCTCCTTAAGCTTTATATGATGAGGGAGGAAAAGAGGCGGCTGCTCTGCCTGACCCTCCCCTAACCTCCGTTTTTTGGAACCTCCCTCTCACCATGAATAACTCCAGTGTCTGCCACTGGTGCTGGGCACAGCTTTGCCAATCATCCTCCTCAGCAGGAAGCGGACATGATTTTGATAGTGTCACTCTACCACACATGAGACACTGAATAGCAGCAAGAAAACTGAGCAGTTTTGTTAATCTCGGTGGTGTTTGGCAACCTCTCAGCAGCAGCCACAGAGGCACTACAGCTGTCTGTCTGCAGCCCCAGGAACACAATGCTGCATTATTTTATATTTGCCAGATCATCTTTCCAATCATAAGGTCTGGAATGTTTTATATATTTACTTCTCTGTGAGGAAAGCTTCCTACTGTCACTAATCAGCAGATTTTTCAAGACCCACTGTCCTGTGCATTGCAGAGATAAATGAATTGATACTTAAAAAGCACTTTGGGGTCCTAAGGTGGAAATACAAAATATCATGTGTGTGTTTTGGAAACAACCTCAGAATAAGTTACAGGGTAGCTTACTGTGCCATTGCCAGTAATGCAAGTCCTACCACATCCTCCATCCAAATCTTCCTGAAGACTCAATTTTTTTTCCTCTGATCTTCACAGACGTTATATTGATCCTGTTCTCCCCTCTGCAATATTATTTTGTTAGAGAAAAAGTGAGTAAAATAATAAACATTTTAAAAAGACACAATGAAGCATTTTAACAGTGTCCCTCAGAGTGCTCAGCTTGTACTGTCTTAAAAATAACATGTTTAAAATTATAGTAATGCACTGGTAGCAAACCAAGAGCTGTTATCCTTTAGTGAGTCCAACACTGAACTCTTGTTTCTTTTTTTTCCTCTTTCTTGCTTTTAATTAGCACTAGCAGTGTGCCTAGGTTGAGCAATTATGGAACAGAAAACCTGTGCCAGGTGACTTGAAACTGTTAGTTCCTCCTTTAAAGTATTTGCTCTCCAAATGGGAGGGAGAAGGTGCTGGGAAGGAGCAAAACATCAGTGAGTTTTGGGCAGTGTGGCAGGTAGTTGTGGTGGCTCTGGTAGCCCAGATTTGTCCAGGTTTCTCACGACAAGCAAGGGGAGATGACTGAGATGCTGCCTCAGCACCACTGCTCCCACTGGTTCTGCACTCCTGCCCGTCACTGCCAGCTGCAGTACCACCTCTGCATGTCATTATTTATATTTCCCTGCTGCCTCCCAGGGCACCTCCACCCAAAGTGATGACTTCAGCCCTGTGGAATGAAGAGTGGGTTATTCTGGAGAAGCAGCTCAGCCTGGACCAGTGGCAGCATGAGCTGGGATGCTGCGTTGCTCAGTTCCCAGGGGCAGCTACCAAGTCTTTTGTGTTGCTGTGCCCAAGCACAGGGCCAGGACAGAGGTCAGGAAATAGGGTGGATGAGTGGTGGTTTGGCAGAGCTAATGGGCAAGGGATGAATTTAACTCAAGAGTTGCAGCCCATGTAACAAATGATACTACTGCAAAATATTGTTAAAACAAGGGTGTAGTGGTTCCTCTCCAGGAAGGAGAGGATGTGTACTGGGACGTGGAAAAACAGTCATGAGAGAAGAGGAAAAAAGGTCAAATGAGGATGGCACTGACCTGAGCTGTCAATACCTTGCTTTAGGCAGTGAGAGGGCACAGGGGGGACCCAGGCTGGAAGGAGCAGAGCCAAGGATGCGTGTGGGGGGTATTTGGCAGCACAGTAACCTATGCCTGGAATCCAGTGATACCCTCTTGCCAGGAGGAAGGGTCACAGCACTGTTACCAGAGGTTTTGAGCACTGCTCTGTTCTGATATGCCACAGATGCAAACAAGTGCCTTCTCCCAGAGAGATGCTTGGTGCAGTCAGGCAAGGTTTCAGCACTCCTCTTGACTCCAACTTTACAGATATTTCATTTGTTCCTTTCTGAGCTCCTCCAGCCACCCGGGCTGGTTGCCCAAGAGCAGAGGCGGAGTGCACAGACCTGCTCGAGAAGCAGCATGTGAATGAACTTGTGTGGCAGTGGAACTCGAATGGAGCTCGGCACGAGTCTGTCAGCCTGAATGAGCAAGAAACTGCGCGGTGCCTTGGGGACCAGCCTACCCCCTTCCCAGTGAGCCGCGGGCAGAGGAGAGCGGCCGGGCTGTGCATACCTGGTGCTGCGGGGCTCTACGGGCTCCGCGGTGCCCGGCAGCAGCTCTGCCCCGGGTCCTGCAGCCTGGGCACTGCCGTGCGGGGCAGCAAGCGGCGAGGCCGGGAAGCCCCCGACCCCTGCAGGGTCCCCGTGGGCTGCCAGGGAGCACAGAGGTACCAGGGCTCCGGGAAGGCGCCTCGACTCCCCGCTGCCCGGTCGGGGTCCCGGGGTAAGCAGGGCAGTCCTGGTCCCGACCTGGAAGCGCCCTCGGCAGCGGCGAAACACCGGGAGGAACGGGGCCGGGGTCTCCGGGGTCCGCCGCAGCGAGCCCGAGCGCACCGGGCCGGGCCTGGCTCCGTCGCCCTTTGTCC
>JANPWX010000294.1:42011-93925 GCA_024734555.1 Trochalopteron elliotii
GTGGCGGAGCTGGGGCTGAGCCGAGGGGGGGGCGGCAGGGCCGGGTCGGATCGGGACGGGACGGGACACCGACGGTGGGTGCTGTGCTTGCAGAGGGCTTGCGGGAGTACTTCAGCCAGTTCGGCGAGGTGAAGGAGTGCCTGGTGATGCGGGACCCGCTGACAAAGAGATCCAGGTGAGAGGCCGGGCCCGCGCCTCCCTTCGCCCCCGCCGCGGCCCGACCGCCACTTTAACCAACTTTCTCTCTTCTCTCCGCATCCCCTCTTCTGCCCGGGCTGCGGGGCTCAGGGGCTTCGGGTTCGTCACGTTCATGGACCAGGCTGGCGTCGACAAGGTCCTGGCCCAATCCAGACATGAACTGGACTCCAAGACGGTGAGATGACTTCTCTCATCTCAGGGGTGCATTTGCCGGCGCAACGGCTGTGCTCGGAGCGGCCGTCGATTGTAGTGTTTGATTTCCAGTTAGAGGTTGTAAACTATTGATTCCTGATACGGATCGATCGTTCCCTTCTCTGTCCCACTTGCCGGCGGGTAGCCTAGTTGCCGCCCAAGCACCGGGCTCACCGTGTGCCGATTCCTGGCGTGGATCTGTGGATCCTGGTGATGGTTTTCATCTCGCCCGTTGGTTGTAAGGCCCATCCGGGCAGTGACTGTAGCCCTCTCGAAGCTGGGACACCTGAACACGTTGGGGATGAGGATTTGCCCCCGGGAAATAAGATGTGGCTGCGTTTGGAGAGAGGGAAGCCGCCCTTTCATCCTGTGTGCTGCTGAGCCCCGATCCCTCCTCAGGGGTGCTGTTCCCCAGTGCCCGGGCCCTGCTTCCCTGGCTGTGGTGGCCTGTGCCCCCCCCTTCCCGGCAGAGAGCCCTCGTTCTGTGCAGCCCAGAGACTCTCTTGTGGTTTCCCCAGGTGAAGTTTTTGTAGTGGTCGTGGAGGTTCAGGACTTTATTGTCTCGGAGTGTGGCCAGTGCCTGCCCATGTGGGCCACCACTGGCCTCTTGGAGCGGCTGCGGCTCTAGCCCTCACTCTGTGAGTTTGGGTGATGAGGAGCCCCAGCTGGGCCAGCAGAAAGATCTGGTGGCTCACTGGACTAGTGGTGTAATGTGGTGGGTCCTGCCTTGTGAATCTGTGGTGCTCAGGAGATGTGCAGACAGTTTTGAGGGGTGGGGGTGAGATGTCTGAGTGGGAGGTCCCTTCTCTTCAGTTTTAGTGACTTGCCTTCCCCTGAATTCCTTTTCCTTATTGCTGCCCTGGGGTGAAGGTGAGGGTAGGGATGGGGGAGTGGCGGGGGCTGCAAGGGGATGGCATGGTGAGGGAGCATGTTCTGGCTCCAGGCAAGGGCTGCTGAGGAGTCCAAATGCAGAGTTTTATTTCTTGCAGCGCGTGGCCCAGGCGTCCAAGTCTTTATCTTGGCAGAAGGAGAGGGCGGGAGAGCGAGACCCTCTTTCTTAGGGTTTACGGCATGAGTTGCAGCAAGATTTATGTCTGTTCCTGTTTAACTGCCTGGATCGCTCCCTTTGATGTGCACAGGTCCTTCCTCCCCACGGGAGCTCCTGGTTAAACCCACCCCAGCCTTCCTGGCTGAGGCTGGGTCCCCAGGACTCCTAGCCCTCCTCGTTCCAGGAGTGATGTAAAGTGAATTTTGTTCTGAGGAGGGGTTACAGTAATGTTTTTTGAGGAGGGCCCAGGGTTTTCTTTTTTCTGTCTTTTTTTTTTTTTTTTTTTACTAGCCTGTGTAAAAACAGTGTCTGATCAGCTAGTCCTGTCATGAGTCTGTGGGCTGGCATAGACCCCTCTTGAAAAGGCAAGTGATGGATGTCTGTTGTAGCACTAATCCTGGAAGTGTTTCAGGGCTGGGAGTGAAATCCACGCTGTCCATTCTTCTCCCCCAGGCGTGGCTGCGGGCTGTGCGAAGGCACTGTGCAGCCCAGGGTGCAGCCCACGCGGGCAGGGAGGGACAGTGGGTGCTGCGGGAGAACAGAGGAGCCTCGTGGCTCCTGGGGACTGGCCGGCCATTGAAATTCCCTGCTGCATCTGCTCCGCTTGCCCCGCCGGCACCACACGGAGAATGGGGACACTTTCTCCAGGGCCTTCTTTGTTAGGAACTTTGATCCTCTTCCCTCATCCTTCTTGGTTTTTGTTTAGTGCACTTTTCACCTGGGTCAGATGTTTTGGGGTGTTTTGCCTCCTGAGTGGTTGGTCTTGTGGGAGCATATAGAACCTCTATATGCCTTTTCCTTGCTGATGTGAAAGGCTCTGCTGTGACTCATGGGTTAAATGACACAAACTCATCCAAATCTTAATTTAGAGTTTTATGAAACTTTGCAGGAAAAGGCCTGGTATCCTGTAAGGACAGCCTTCTCATGGGGCTTGGTGTCTCCTGCAAACAACATTTGATAGACAGTGTCTGCTCAACTTGTTGCTTCATTGTTTTCTGATTCTTCCTACCCTAATGAAGGCGGTTGGCCCGATTCTTCGGGGCAGCCTTGTTCTTTTCAGACTCCTCTTTGTTTGTAAGCTAGATAGCAGCAGACTACAGCGTTATTTTTGAAAATACTTGATATGAGAATTGGCTTTACAGTCTCAAGGTAAAAGATTTGTGTGACTCTGTAAAGCTGCAGCCGGCCGCTGCCTTGAGCTGCTTCTTTTCACACTCTGGGAAGAGCACTTGCCAGTGCTGGGTCACCTCGTTGTTTCTTTGTTGCCGTTGTTGCATTTTTGCTGGGTTTGTCTTTTGTGGTGGAGGGAGTGATCTGCAGCTCCCCGGCAGTGCAGATCAGCAGGGTGGAGGTTGTGACAGGGGTACAATGAAAGAACAAACCCAGACCTGATGTCTCACAGGTCCTTCCCAGCCCTCCCTGTGCTTTGGGACACTGATACCAGCTAGGCCAACCCAGGAGTTACATGACCTGAGCTGTGAAATGGGGCTGTAGGTGGCCTGAAGAGCATTACTGAGGGCCTGGCTGGCCTGTTGGTACACCTGCAACTTCAGTGGGATTCTTCATCCCCAAAGCCTTCTGGGGTGAACTGGAAGCAGTTTGAGCTCAGGTGACTTCCATTCACTGCAGCCTGATCTGGGGTTTTGTTTTTTGGATACAATCTGAGCAGTTCTGAATGCTCTTAGCAGATTTCTATCTGGGTTTGTAAAAAGGATCCATTACGTCAGTGGGTGACACTGAAACACAACTCCTCCAGGGCTATTTGTTTTAACACCAGAAATGAGGGAATAAGGAACCAGTGCCTTTGCTTTAATTAGGAAAGACTCCAGCCACCAAGGAGCAGTCCAGTTGGAGTAACTTGAGTCCGGCACCGAACTCGCTCCCCTCTGCGTGTTCCCAGGGCTGTGCCTGCAGTCGGTCACCCCAGCCTCCCTCTACCTGCAACAATAGCTGGTTGTGCAGAAGAATTTGTGAAATGACTGCCTGCTCTCTCCAGCCAGGAGGACACGTTATCTCTGCCCAGTTGATCACACTCAGGGTAATGAGAAAATGAGGCTGAGCTTAGCATTGCTGAGTATGAAAGCATCTTATTGGCAGGAGCTGAATGACACTGGCTGAGAAGTAAAAGACAGTAGATTATTGTTTTTGCTTATTATCTGCCATCAACCTCCTGGTCTCCTGCCGTCCCCTGTCCTCAGAATTCGCTGTGGGTGTCTGCACTAGCCAGGAAGCAGTTGAGGGGGGGGTGTGTGCCTGGGGAGGGGAGGGCCTGGATGGTTCCGATGCCCCAGGGAGGCACTGGAGGGTATGCTAATCTGCTGGCACTTGGAGCCTGGGGAGAGAGGTTTATTTTTGAATTTATTTGTGCTCTTCAGTTTTGCCTGTGTTTACCTACGTGCTGAGTTTATTTATGTTGTAAGCTGTGAGTCAGGATGGAGGTGGGGAAGGCAGGGAGAGGAGCTGGTGGAAGGGCACAGGGGGGCCAAGCTCTGGGGCTGTGAGACAAGTAAAAGGATGCGGGACGGGAGGGCAGCCAGGCTGGAAAGCTGAACAAAGCAGTGAGAGGCGCTGGAGAAACACAGCTTCCTTTTGGGCTGTTGGAGCTGCTGGGCTGATGGGACAACGCTCCGGGCTGCCCTCCCAGCTGCAGCCTGTCCAAGTGCAGGGATGAGCCAAACCTGCCTTTACCACAGGTCTTTGTAAGCTGATTTGTAGGTCTGGATCATCCCCGATGTGATGTAACTTTACAGGAGTTGCTGTAAAAATAGGCTATAAAGAAAGAGGTGGTGGCTGAGGAGGAGAGAAGGCTTTGTGGGTGTTTGGCTTGCAGCTGCGTTAGTGTTGTCCCAGCTTTTGTGGTGGTGCTGGCGGTGGTGTGAGGCCGAGGTAGGCACAGGCTCATCTGTGCTGAGCCCGGCAGAACACGCGGCACCTGGATAGCGGCGCGGGCCCGGCTGCTCCGGCCAGCAGCAGGTTTATAGGGAAGCTGAACAGGCACAATGGAGGCTCAGCCCGCTGAGGGAGGGAGGGAGGCATCGCTGCTTTGTGTGCAGTGCGGCCTGGGGAGAGGGGCAGCACCGTCCCTGCGGCCGCAGCCTCCACAGCCGGGGGCCTGGGCTCCTCGGGTTAATTTGTGCCATCCTGTCTGCTCTTTTATTGCTTCTTTTTGTCTGCTCTTCAGTCCGTGTTTGAAGGGATGAAATGTTTGGGGGTTTGTGCGCTGCTTCTTTTCTGTCTTGTTACTACCCAGATGAACTCTGTACTTGTAGGCAGAGTGAAGAGTGAGGGCAGAAAAGGCAAAAGAAACCACTTTTAATATGAGGCTGGTGATGCAAGGCACCCAGGGGCCGGCCAAGCGGGAGGGTGCAGCCCAGCCTGTTAATCCCAGCATGTGATGGGCTCTTAGTGCATCTGCCCAGTGCTCAGCTGGAGATGGACCACTGCATGCTGGGACTTGTAGTCTCCCTGGATTACACCTTACCAACAGGGAAAGATGTCCGCAGCCAGCTTCATTTTATGCACTTCAGGTAGATTCTTTGGGATTTTAGTGAGGTGCCACATGGGCAGTGACAGCTGTACACATGGAGGAAACCCTGTGTCTGTAAATAGGCAGGAAAAGTGTGTTCACCTGTTCTTCCCCACATCTCTTTCAGATTGACCCGAAGGTAGCGTTCCCTCGCCGAGCACAGCCCAAGGTAAGCACTGTGGGCAGCCCTTGTGCCACAAGGGGCAAAATCTATGGTCGTGAACCTTGTCCTTCTGTGCAAGGTGGCCAGTGCATGCAACAGAGTTGCTCACTGGGGTTTTCTCAGGACTCTGCTGGAGTGCAGTGCTGGGAGTTTGCGTGGCACTGAAGGAACCAGGAGGCCCCTTGGTTGTACTTCAGGATGCACTAGATAGAACTGGTGGATTAAATAATGCCCAGGGTGAACTAAGTCCTTCTGAGGTTGCAGACAATGCTTGGAAGTTCCAGGCCTTAGGAAATATGGAACATCTCCTTGCTGTGATGTGACACAGGTGGAGGATTGTCGTGTGTGTGCACCTGTGTGTGATGAATAGGTCTATGGCAGGGAAGGGGAGAAGGATTTCACTTTGTGAAATGCCCTTGTGTACTTCAGTACTGGAAAAGGCAAAAGGAGTTTGGTGTTGGAACTTACCTACAAGAGGCTCTGGCATTAAAATGCACAGTGGCAGGAACTTTTTCCAGGTATGCAGCTAGAAACTCTTAGCTGAGGAGCTGGCAGCAGCACTCTGGAGACTGCCTTTAGACTTTTGGGTCTTCCTTTAACTTGGGTCTTGGATGTGAGTTTTAAAGTTCAGAGTCTGTATTCCAAGTGCTGCTAGGGGTGAAAGGGCTGGGGAGAAGCTGTGTTGAGAAGCAGAGAGGAAAGAGGAGACTGGTGCTGGGAGGGAAGTAAGGGGTTCAGGCACTGAGAACAATTGGTGAGCAGGTATCCCAAGTAACTGGAGCCAGGAAGCACATGGTAGGAATTGGGTTAATTCCATTAAGCAGTTTGGTGACAGAAGGTGCTTTAGTGTTAGAACGGGCTGCTCTCCAAGCCAGGGAATTGCTGCGGATTAGCCCTGTGCTCCTTGGGGTAATTAGGACCATGTGTTCCTCTGAGAGCAGGGGTGTAGCCAAGCAGCTAAGGGGAGGATGCAGCTGGAGAGCTGGTTCAAAGGATGTCGGTGTGCCTCAGCCTGGCAGCCATGGCCCCTCTCAGGGTAGTTAGTTTTCTTCCTTGTCCCACCTGTATCAGTGACAAGTGGCAGAGGGATCTTGTCTTTACCTTCTTGCAGAGGCAAAAGCAATTTAACTGGGTGTTGACTGGGCTCCATTTAAGTGACTGGGGAATGGTAGTGAAATGAGGCTTATTCCATTTCAGACTGGAATGCTGTGCAATTTGTGGGGTGGGAGGGCAAAGCCTGGGGAACCTACCTGTGCTGGCAGGCCTCCTGCCACCCTGGGAGCAGAGCAGGTACCTCTGGGGCTGCCTGGAGGAGGCTGGCTGTGCAAAGTGGCAGGGCTGGGGAAGGCACAGCTGTGCCCCACACATTTGGGGTGGTGTCACAGTGTCAGGGGGGTGGTGGCAGGTTGGTGAGGGGAGAGGCTGGTAATTGTCTGGTGAGGAGGTGGTGGTTGGGTGCTGGCACGTGTGATGGGGTCTGTGAAGGTAAGAGCAGCAATCTGGTGTGGGACAGATCTGCCAGCTGTGTTTGGCCAGAGGGCTTCAAGAAGTTGGAAGCTCAGCTGCAGCAAAGGGAAAAGCACTTGCCAGCAGCAGAGGGGAGTTAGTGGCCTTTTGAGTCTCGTTCTCTGCTCACTCTGGGTTTATTTGGTGAATTCCTGTCCTTCCCTTTTCCAGATGGTGACCCGAACGAAGAAGATATTTGTGGGTGGTCTGTCTGTGAACACTACTGTGGAGGATGTGAAACAATATTTCGAGCAGTTTGGGAAGGTAAGTCTCTTGAGTGATGTTGGATCAAAGCTGTTGCTTCTGGGGCAAAAGGAGTTTTCTGAACTTTTGTGGGGGCGGGATTAGAAGCTTGTGTCTTTTGCAAGGGTTAAGTAGATTAAGGGTCAGTTACAGATGCTGGCTGGCTGTAATGTCCTTGTAGGGGCTACAGCCAGTGACTCCTGCCCTGTGGTGATTTGAAACAGAGTTTATCCTTGTTCCCAGAGTTGCTAGGACCTCGGCTATGGGAAATGGTTTTCCAGTTTTTCCCTATCCAGAAGCCTCTTGTGGCTCACAGGTTTGCAGTTTGTTCAAATGCTGGAGGAAGGGTTGTAGACACTCCTAACAGAGTGGCTGCTTTATCAAACCTCTGATTTTGGCCTGTTTCTAATGCAAAACCTTGTGATTTATTTTTCAATAATCCTTTATTAAAAATGAGTCTTTCAGTCCTGAAACTTCTCCTGCTGAGTGTTGGGCAAGTGATGGTGTAAGTTTTGTAAAATTGAAGAAAATTTGGCACTGAGGCTGTGCTTTGTGTTGGTTTGGCTCTTCTGTGGCTAGTGGTGGCTGAGGGCAGGGTGGGCTACTGTGGCTGGAAGTCACTTGTGCCGTGGTCCATGACAGCCAGGTGTGTGAATTGTGAAACTGGACTGAATCTGAGGATTGAAGGGAGCTCAGTTGTGACCTTTCAGCTGAGGAGGTTGTCAGCATCCCCAGGAACGATATCAGCAGGATTAGACTGAAGGATCCCAAGATTTTTAATGGGATTAGGAACTGAAGGGGATCATCATACCCAAGTTCTGAGTGTGGTCACCTCTGTGGCAGGACATTGTGACTGTTTCACTGTTGGTCAGTGGTGTTGTGCATAGGTTTGCTCTTTGGGGCAGGAAGTGTTGGATTCTGCAGCTCTTGGAACCTTTCTGCCTAGTTAAGGGGAAAGAACATGGTTTGGTGGGTAGTGACCTGGCCAGAACGTTGCTGATAGAATCATGGTCATGGAGAGAAGTACCATGGGAACTGCAATGTGGGGATGAAGGACTTGGTATTAATTTTCTTTTGAAATTTCCTGTAAAAGGGTGATGTTATGTTAAGGCACACTAATTAATGAAAAGAAAGGGAGTTTTGTGACCAGATTTGCCATATTGCTGGAACTTTTGGCGAGAAAGTTTGGGACAAGTATCTGCTCAGAACCTTTGTTCAGGTTCTGAAGCTAAATTTGCATGTCCTGGTGTGCAAAGTAGGACCCTGTTCACTCCTAAGACAAAGTGGTCGGATATTCTCGTGTTTGCCAATTGGTAGCTCTGTGTGGTTTCTTTTCTATAAGAAACAGGCAAACTCCATTGTGTCCCCAAGAGCTTTTACATGGTATCCTCAAGGGTGCCACCACTAAGGGTGCTGGTGTCCATGTGTCTGTGCAGTCTGAAGGCTGTTTGACTTGCAAGTTCTCCTGTGCTGCTGATGGATGTGCTTGATAGGAAAACAAATTGTCTTTGGCATAATCCCCTTTTAACCTTGACTGTATCCCTGCTAATTCAAGGAAGAAGCATGTCACAGAGTTTACAGGCAGTTACAGTTGCTCTAGTCTGAGCAGTCCTTTCCAGCTCTTTTGGGGTGCTGTTATGTTTCTTTTGTTTAATGGTTGTGTGCTGAGAGGTACCTGATGTCTGGCAGCTGGCACTGACTGGTTGTGAGACTCTTTTCTGGAGTGGGCAGGAGGCAGAGTTCTGCATAGCTCGATGTGATTAATTTCTGAGGAACCAGTGTCCCAGACAACATCCAGAGATCCAAATCTGTGTGAGGCCAGAGCAGTTGTCCCCTTGGCTCTAGGAAGTTTCCATGGGGAGATGTTAGGGCTGGTCAGATTGACTTGCCATTTTCAGGGAGTTTTCTGACTTATCTGTTCACTTCAGATGACAGACTCCTCAGAGCTCTTGTGTAAAGCATCGTTCCTGGTCTGTAACCATCTCCCAGACTAAGCCTCAGATAATTAACCTATGGCCAGGAGAATGGTTTCCTGAGAGATTCTCAACAGCTTGGTATGGCTGATGGGCGGGATCAGTGGGAAAGTGCATGTCAGAGGAAAGCCTTGTGGCCTTCAGCTCTGGAGTTCTGAGCTCTGAATGTGCTGTTGTATGGTTTGTAAGGCTAAGCAAAGCCTGCTGCCTTCAATTTCAGCTGTGACGCATGGAAAACATGATTTTGGTACACAGTCTCTTTTGGTGGCTCTTTATGATGTGCTGAGGCCTCCCAGGTTTCAGAGGTCTCCTAGAATCCCATCTTTATGGGTGTCCCAGACACTACAAATGGTCTTCGTGTCTTTGATTTATGGCATCTTTATGTGAGAGGTGCTGAAGCTCCAGTTATGGTATCCTCATCTCAGAAAATGTTTTTTCATTCAGACTGTCCAAGTCACTACGGTCCAGTACTGCTTCTGGAATTGTATCAGGACTGTGTGAAAAGGAGCTGTTAAGGATGCTCTTTGAAAGCATTTCTTTAGAGGACTTACCCTCTTAGGAAAGAGCTTTGTAACCACTCCCTTTTCTTTGAAGTGGCCCTACAGTTACCTAGGAAGTGGCAGGAGAAAAATTGCTCCTCTTTCCTCCTGCCTGTCCAGGAAAGGCATGGGAGCACATAGGATCTGAGAGCACCAAGTCATCCTTTCTTGATTCCTCAAGCTCAAGGTGCCAAGGTCCCAGGGGTGATTTTTAGTCAATTGTTGAGAATCCAGTGGCAAGCTCAGTTTGCATCTTGGCTTCAGGGGGAGATCATGCTCTGCTTCTGAGGACAGGGGACTGCAGCTTTTGGATGAAGTTTTGTACATAACCCTCAGGCCTGAGTGTCTTAGATTTGCCACCACTTAAAGTCTTTAAATTAGGATAGATGCTTTTGAAAAATACATTTTAGCCCAGACAGAAAGCATGTTCATGCTGAAGGAATTACAAGAGGAAGTGCTATGGCCTGCAGAACAGATGAGGTCAAATTAGATTATCATAATGTTCTCTCCAGTTCAAATCCGTGAACTGCAGCTCACAAGTCTACCAAGGTGGTTCATGTCAGTGCATCTCAGGTCAGAAACAGCACACCTCCTGTGTCCATTAGCAGAGAAAAAATGGAAGTTTAGTTGGGCTGCAAAGGAAATGGCTTTCTGTTTCATTAGACAAAATTCCCAAATGTGATTTCTTTTTCATTTTGGCATTTCTGCTTATTCTCCTATTTTTGTTTTGTTTTGTTTTCTTTCCTTGCTATGTCCAAAACCTTCTCTCACCGTTTTAAAATGGAAGTGGCAAAAGAAAGGTGAAAATGTGTGAAAAGGAAATCCATGAGTATTACTTAGCAATAAAGGAAGAGAGGGAGAGGCTGGCACCCCAGTTCCTCATATCAAAATACTTGGTTTTAACAGGCACAAAAGATGAAGCTTCAAAGAGGATCCCAAATACAGTGTGAGTGTCTCTGCTTCAAAGAGTAATCACTTTGGGGTTTTTTCCCTTCCAAAACTCTGACTAAAATATATGGGCTGCTGTTTTCCTGAGAAAGAAAATACAAAGAATTTTTTTTAGTACAGAAAGAGAGACTGAGAAGTGATCTCAAGCTGGCTGTGGTTTGTCAGGTGCAGTTGTGAGGGCTTTGAGCATAGCGGGATCTCCAGGAAACACTTCTCTGGTTCCAAAACTTGAATCTCTCTGAGATCCAAGCTCAGGCCATGCACATGCTTTCTAAAGGAGATTATTTTTTCAATTGTAGGACAGAAGTCCTGGAAAGACTTTCATTCACAGTATGTGTAGCCAAGTAGTTTGGCTTAAGTTGGATGGTGTTGAAGATCTTTAGACAGCACAAGGAATTATTTCAACAGCTTCTCCAGATTCAGGCTACCACCCTCTCTGAAACCTGCAACAGAAAGAGAGGAGGAAGGTGTCTTGCACCTCAGGCACAGATAGTCCTCTGTCTAGTTCAACACGTATGAGAATGCCAGAGGAGCTCAAGTTGCAGCTTCCTCCTTTTCTACTTGGACCTGTGGGAGCATGTTTTTCTGTATTATTTTTGGGGAGGAAAAGGGGTTGTCCATCAGCATAATTTCTTTGGACTGTTGGGTCTCTCATCTTGTAAGCAAAGTTATATGTATCAAATCAAAACTGAAAAAACTCAGATCATCTTTCTAATGCAAGAGTTGGTCTGATGAAGTTTTATGGTAGAGAAAGTCATATAAACTGCAAGATAGGAGGAGGCTTAGAACAAATAAACTCGTTTTATCATGGAGCATATCTAAACTGTGAAATCTTTGCCGAAGGATGTTGTTGCTAAAATTTACATAGGCTCCAAAATGATTGGGCAAATTCATGGAAGGTCTTTTAAAATACAAAGACACCCCTCTGAATTCAGAAAATCTCCAAATCACAAATAGCTTGGACAGAGATGTAGTGTTCTGGGCTCTGTGGTAATATCCTTGCCTTATCTTTGTGTTTTTCCAAAGTTGTCTGTTGGTTGGTATCTTGGGAGGTTTTGGGCAAGGCAGAGCTCTGCTCTAACTTGGTGCAGCTGGTCTTTTGTTTGTCATCAGGAGAGAAGTGATCTGAGCAGAAACTGGAAGTGCAGAGGTCCTGGAAGAAATGAGGGCCTGCACCCGAATTAGGTTTTTGAACTCATGGTTTTGCTTGTGTGCTTCTGCATTTGGTGAAGCAGCAGTGCAGGAAATACATTCACAATGACGTCTTTGCATGACTCACTAATCAGTTGCAGCACCAAGGGTGCTTGGAAAGTGCTTAAAACCAGTCTGCATCTCTCCCTGGGCCTGAGGTAATCGTGTGTGGATGAGTCGGTCATGAAAGCTCAGCCTCTCTGTGAGGCAGCTCTTGCCCAGAGAGAGAGATCTCCTCTCTAAAAATACCCTGGAAGCAAACAAGAAAAAGGATCTGAGGTCTGAGGAGGGTTCTGACCTTTAGGCTGCCATCTAATACTCCATCCAAATTCTGGACCTGAGAGGTCCTGAGGTCTCACTTGGGGTGATGGCTGTTACTGTTGCGATGAGGGAAGATCACAGTATCTGAGGTGCTGGATCTGATGAGGGTTTTTAGGTCTGTCACAAATGCATATTCATGTACTCCTGCCAGAAGAATTGGGTGGTTGACTTGGGTGTATGAAATGAGTTTTCCCTGCTGACTAATGGGAGAACCTTCAGATACTGATGGCAAATGTCTTTAAATGAGGATTTGTTTCTGTGCTTACAGTGGTCATGATTTTCCTCACTTTGGACTGGGAGAATGTTAATTAATTAATCCTTAATCTGCTGCTCTCTGGAAATTTCAGGGATCAAAGCTACTTGTCAACCTGCTGTGGATTTCCAAACTGGATTTTGGATTTTCTTCCACAGATCAGAGGGCAATTTATGTAAATTCTCACACATAACAT
This sequence comes from Trochalopteron elliotii, assembly GCA_024734555.1. Lineage (NCBI taxonomy): Eukaryota > Metazoa > Chordata > Aves > Passeriformes > Leiothrichidae > Trochalopteron > Trochalopteron elliotii. Next base: position 54,309 of record JANPWX010000294.1, read on the forward strand.
GGTTGCCATGAACAGATGGGGAGGGGAGGAGAAGGGGAATCTGATCACCTCTCTTGTGGCAGTAGGCAGTTTGGCCTGTGGTAACAATGCCTCTGGAACAAAGGGTTCTCTGTGCTCCGCATCTGGTAGGCACATAGCCAAAACCACTCTAGCAGTAATGGTCATTCAGGTCTTCTGGGGTTCATCTGATATTTGCCAGGTGCCCGTGTGAGAGCGGGCAAGGACACCTGGACAGGCTGTTCTGCTCTCCTGTGGCGTGGAGCAGGCTCTGTCCCTTTGGCCAAGTGTCATTCCCAGAGTTGTGAGAGTGGCTCTGCAGAGCAGGGTAAGAAGGGTGTTAATGGCACAGCACACCTGCTCCCTGGAGCCAGGCTCTCTGTCCGTGCATCCTCCTCCCTGGAATTGGCCTGTCCTGTCTGTGCAGCTGGGAGAACCTCACAGGGTTGTTAATGCTGTCTGTCTCTTGACAGGATGGCTGACTGGTTTCTAGGTAGTTTGGCTTCTATTTTCCATATGGAAGCTGTCCCAACAGTTACTGTTTTTCTGCCTGACTTTACTACAAATATGTTGCCGTGATTCCTTCTAGGACCAGCTCAGACATTTTTATTTGCAGTTCCAGTGGAAGATGTCCATCTTCACAAACCCTTTGCTTGAATAGTTACAACTTTCAAAATCTACCTCTGTGGAAGTGCATCCAACATTTCCTATCAAACTGGTATTGGAAATTATTATTTTTTTAAATCTTCATGAGGATGTCATTGGCTTCCCCATAGCAATTAACTAGGAATGAAACAGGAAAATTGAAAGAGATTGGAGTGGGATTAAACCTCTGAAAACCCCCAGGTATTTTGGCCAAGGCTGGATGGATCATTTACAATTATGGCACCTTTAAGTGAGAGGTGCTGAAGTTTCAGTTGTGGTATCCTCACCTCAGAAAACGTTTTTTCAGACAGACTTTTTCCAGGTAATTTGGGTCTAGTACTACTTCTGGAATTGCACTGGGACTGTGTGGAAAGGAACTGTTGAGGATCCCCTTTTCAAGCATTTCTTTAGGGGAGTTACCCTCTGAGGAAAAGGCTTTCTTTGAGTGAACTCTGTTCACTCTTCTTCCAAGTGGCCTCACAGTTTTTAGTAGCTGGCAGGAGAAAAATTGCTCCTCTTTCCTCCTGCGTGTCCAGGAAATGTTAATTTAATGTTTTAATTTATTATTTTATTAATTTATTTAATGTTTTAATTTAAATGTTAATTTAATGTTAATGGGAACACTTAGGACCTAGAGAGAAGACAGCAGATTCCTCAAGCTCAAGGTGCCAGGTTCCCAGTGGTGATTTTTAGTCAATTGTTGAGAATCCAGTGGCAAGCTCGAGTTTGGATCTTGGCTTCAAGGGGAGATCATGCTCTGCTTCTGAGGACAGGGGAGTCCAGGCTGCTGGATGGCTTTTGCATAAAGTTTTGTATGAGAGTGTCTTAGACTTGCCACCACTTTAAATTAGGATAGATGCTTTTGAAGAATACATTTTATCCCAGACAGAAAGCATGCAAAAAAATTACTCCTCATTTTTCCTTTTTATTTGAGGGAGGCATAGGAACACTTAGGACCTAGAAAGCAGGGAGCACCAAGTCATCCTATCTTATTCCTCTGGCTCAAGGCACCAGGTTCCTGGGGGTGATCATTTACATGAGCATGTAGTGGCAGGACAAGGGGGAATGGCTTCAAACTGAAAGAGAGAGAGAGTAGGTTTAGATTGGATCTTGGGATGAAGTTCTTCCCTGTGCGGTTGTCGAGGCCGTGGCTGCCCAGAGAACCTGTGGCTGCCCCATCGAGGGGCAGATTCAAGGCCAGGCTGGACGGGGCTTGCGGCAACCTGGTGGAAGGTGTCCCTGCGCAGGGCAGCGGGGCTGCAACGAGGTGATGAATCCCTCGGGAATGCCGACTGGGCTGTGCTGGGGTGCCGGAGGCCCCCGTTGGGTGCCCTCCCGCAGCCCCATCACAGGCCGCGGGCACGGAGCGCTGCGGGGCGGCTTTGTGAGCCGCTAATCCGGGCCCCAGCTGCCATGGCGGCCGCGTTGCCATCGCGACGGCCCCGCCGGCGGCCGCCTTTGTTGGGGCCCGGCGCGGCCCAGCCGGGAAAGGCCCAACGCGGCGCTGGCGGGCGGGGAGGGAAGAGCGGGGGTGGGAGGGGGCTGTGGTGGTGAACCACCACAATAGCTGCCCGGTTATGGCTGGTGGCGGTTATAGAGTCGGTGCAGGCACGGCTTTGGTGGGTGCTGGATGTGGTGCCTCATCCAGTGTGAGGGTCTGCCCAAGTAATGCGTGGTACAAGATGTATCCCCTGTAGCAAGGGTTAGGGGGAATAACCTGAGCCCTGCTTCACCTCACAGGTGTGTGCTGAGACCACACAACTCAGTTCACAGGTTGCCTTGAAAGGAGACATAAAGATGGTCATGTGTAGGATTTAATGGCAATAAAATACATTATAGCCATACACAGAGGTGAAGCCCTGGAGTTGTGTGCACATCCACCTATATATATATATATATATATATATATATATACACACTTATGTGTGTATAAGAATTAGTTTTTAGCAGGAAACAGCTATCAAATGGAGTACGTGTGCTACAATAAATATGTTTTTTGCAAGGCAAATACATTTTGGGGTGCTGGGTAGACACCTCAAAGCAGAGCCATCGGAAAAAGTGCAGAAGGAGGAAGGCTGCAGCTCTCCTCACAGCATACAGCATGGTTTGGGATGAAGTGGTTGCCCATCTTCAGCCTCTGAGTGCTTGAGTGCTGTGGCAGTGCCCAGCCATTGCCTGGGATATTGCTGTGCCAGGAGTTTGTGTGGAAGTGCACTGGACTCTGCCACTTGCAGTTGCTCCTGCTTCCCAGGCTCTGCAGAGAGAAGGGCTGGTCAGGCAGAGTAGGTCAGCAGTGGGCCTGTGCTCATTGACACTAGTTTGTTTTTTTTTTTTCTTGTGCCCATCTCTCATTGTGATGGGTTTGTGAGCTCCAGTTACCTGAGCTGGGAGTGGCACTGTCTCAGAGTGCCTTTGACACAGCTTTCTCTCAGTGTTTGCTGGGGACAAAAACAGCTATTTCTCCAGCCTTCTTGTGAGCTGGATGGGGGAATGGATCTTGGCCTTAAAACAAGCAAAACCAGATAATAGAACCTGTTGAACTATTTTTAAGATATGTCAGGTTTCTCTCCAGCACATCCCAATTGTGCTGTTCCATGAAGGGAAATGGTGCAGATGTGGGAACAAGTGGTGATGTGGAATGACAGTGTGAGGAGCTGCCCTCAGTGCCCATCTCCCTAACTGTGTGTCCTGGGAAGCAGCTGAGGAGTTGCTTCAGGTCTGTGTCAAGGCTTATGTTCCCTGTGGCTCCAGGCTGGATGCTTGGCATGTTTGTCAGGTGTTTGTTTACTTGGCTGAGGGAGGCTGAGCCAGGATGGTAAGTGTGTGAGATGAGCAGGAGCCATGTTGTCTGTTGTCACCTGGAGCGGATGTGTTAGACAAGGCCAAGGGCATAAAATATGATCTCTGTCTGCTTATGATGGTACTGGAAATGCCAGCAAGGGCTCCTTCCATCCACCTGGCCCTGAGGTGGAGCTGGGTGTCCTGTGTTGTCCTGGGGGCCTGAGAGTAGGAGCCTCTCCCTTTCCTGACTGGGGTTGTGGAGTCTCCGTGGGCAAAGCCTGTGCCAGGGCATGGACAGCACTCTGCCCTCTCCAGTGGCTGTTCAGGAGGAGGCAGCAATGCAGATTCTTCCTGGGGTGAGGCATGGGAGTAATCCTGCAGAGTTGGGGGCGTGCAGGCCTTGCTGCTCAGGGAGCGCCTCTCTCACATGGAGAAGGAGGAGGGCCAGGGCAGCTGCTGGCCGGAGACTGCTGCCACCTCCCCTGAGCACTTGCACGTCCAGTTTCATAATCGGATTAAGGCAGTGGTATTAGAGGAGGGATGGGTCAGTGGGACAGGTTTACACTGAGGCTTACACGGAGGAGATTGAAGTGTATTTTTTAACCCTGCTCGAGCTGACCTGCAGAGCGGATGTGGCTCCGCAAGGCAACACCCGCGCGAAGATGGGGGGAAAAGTGGCACCAGGCAGTGATGTGCCGGGGAGGAGAGCAGCCCCAGGCCGGCTGGGGGATGGGATCCGGCCGCCCCTCCCCCCGGGAAGGCAGCCCTGCTCAGGCCTTGCAGTAAATTTGCTCTAATTACAGCCTCCAGCAGTGGGAAACCTCACTTAGAGGAAAGGCTCCTCTGGGGTGGGGGTGGGGGCGCTTCCCAGCTTTCCCAGGCAGGCTCTGTTGTCTGAGGCCTCCGCTTCCCCTGCCGCTGGGAGGCCCCTTATTCCTCTCCCCTCTCCAGCTTTGCTTCTCTGCCTCCCTTTGATTCTCCTCTCCTTTGAGGCCGGGATTTGGGAACAATGCCCTCCCTGCTCCTTGGCCCCCGGCTGGAGGTGCAGGCAAACAATCAGGGTCGCTTGCTGCCAGGGGCTGGGCCGAGGGGGCTCAGCTCAGCAGCACCTGCCCCAGGCTGGTGGGGGGGACCAGGACCATGCTGGTTATGGCTTGGGGAAGTGCCTGGTGTGATAGCTTATGTGTGCACACCCTGTTTCCTTCTTGGGGACAGGATGTCTCATCTTGACCCCCTCAGGTTTGGGGAGGCCAGGGAAGCTCTGAACAATTGTGTTGGAGGATGCTCGTTGCAGCAGTAATAATCTGACTGCAGCCATTCTCTTTGCAGGTGGATGATGCGATGCTGATGTTTGACAAGACAACCAACAGACACCGAGGTGAGAGCTGTCTTCTGGCCCTAGGAGAGGTTACTGCAGAGGGTTTGCCTCCTGCCTTGCCTAGGGAGGGGTCAGTATCCCAGCAGCAGGGGATGCGGGTCACAGCTGCTCTTTATCTTGCCTCCAGTCGCCCCATTCTTTTCCATCTGCATCCTTTACCAGTGGCCCTCACAGCACAGAGAGCTTTTGTCCAGTGCGCTTCCTGTGCTGTAAACTCGTCGAGTTGCAGATATGTGAGAGGAGACGGCCCCCTCCTCTGCGTGCTCACCTCCGTGGCTCCAGCCTGCAGTGTGTGTCTTACCTTGTCCCGAGTAATGTGAGCTCTGGGAAAGCTGACACGATAGCCTGAAGAGTGCCTGCTTCTCACCCCTTCCTCGGCCTGGAGCCCACTTGTGCTCCCAGGTCACCTTTTCTTACCCGAGTCCTGCTGCTGGAGTCTGGTTACAGGATGGGAGCAAGGCTGTATTATTTGTGCTATACTGACCCAGCCCATCCCTGCCTTCCTGGTGAGTCCTCAGACCAGCTACCTGGTGGTGTGGCAGGGCTCGACACTTCCATCCAACTCGGAGATTTAATGGCAACAACTTGACCTGCAAACTTAGCTTCAGCCTCTTCCCAGTCAGGGTCAGTCACTGCCCTGTGCTGGCTGCTCTCCTGTGTGTTGTTTGAAGCACTTCCAAGCACTCCTGCCCCCAGAGCAGCGAGGGAACTCTCCCTTCTGTTCTTGCTACACTCTGTGCCCTTCAGATTTTTACTTTTTTCTAAAGCTATTAAATTGCTCTGAGTGCCAGGCCTCGGCAGTCCTAGGATGTTGTTCCAGCTTCATCTTCAGAGGGAAGAAGTGTTAACCCCTGTTCTTCCATGGGTGCCTTCCAGTCACTGGTCCAGTTAGAGCTCTTGGACATTTTGGGAGGCAGCAAGGAGAGCTGCCAGCCACTGTGTGAACAGTAAGGGGCTCAGCCTGGGGTGTGATGGGGCTCAGGACTGCTTTTAACATCAGGGTTTTTCTGCCAAATTCCTGAGCTCCTCTGCTTGCGGGTGTTGAGGTGAGTAGTGTGAATCTACCTGGGCACAGGCAGATGGAGGAGTTTATAGCAAGATGTTTCTAGCTGTGTGGAGCAAAGGTGGAGTTCTGGGCAGTGGATTCCCATCTGCTTTTAAATGTTATTTTACAGTGCCATGGAATTGGCCAGCTCTGGGAAGCGGAAAGTTCTGCTTAATCCCAGCTTGCTTGCACAGCAAGCTTTGACATCCTCCCACCTGCCTCAGTTCTCCGGAAACGGTTGCAGCCAGCTTAGAGGAGTTCAGTCTGCCCACCCGAGCTGGGCTTTGCCAAAACTGTCAGCAAAGGGGTTGGTGAGAGAAAGGAGGTGTGAGCGTGGGCCAGGGGCCAGGAACACGCTGTCCTGTCTTACCCCACATACAAACCTTACTTTGGTGAAACTTTGCAAATGGCTGTGCCTGTATCTGCCTCGCTGTGTGCAGCTGCACTGCTGATCTGTGCCTGCTCACATGAGGCTTTATGGCAAGTGCCTGCGAGGGAACTGCAGGGTGCTCCTGCTGGTGGGGTGCGTTTAGCGAGGGTGGTGATGTCCTGGCAAGCAGATGTTGGTTTCCCCACCGATTCTTTGTGTGAGCATCTGCCCAGATCCTCCCCAGTGTTACCAGCCATGTGGTTTGCCTTGCAAATTACAAAGTTTAAAAAAAACCCAAACAAACCTGGGTTTGAGATCAGTTGGGTTCAGAGTGGGTGGGAAGTATGGGATGAGTAGGAGAGGAGGATCTATAAGAGGACAGTCCTGTTCTTGTGCATAAAAGTAGAATTTGCTGGAGAGGGAAGATGAGTGACAGCTGTTTTCGAAAGGGCTGATTGTACTGTCCTTTTCTCCTGCCAATAAAAGGCTGTGCATAGAGGGTTCAAACTGTGAGAGGTCTGACCTGATCAGGGAGTTTTGCTTTTTCTTCAGGATTTGGGTTTGTCACATTTGAAAGTGAAGACATTGTGGAAAAAGTGTGTGAAATCCACTTCCATGAGATCAACAACAAAATGGTGAGTGTCTGGGGCAGAACCTGGGGGCGGGGAGCAGGGACAGAGGTGTGGGAGGGAGCAGGGCAGTGGCACAGAGGTGGGGCGTGGGGCATTTGGGTCCTGGTGCATCTTCTTTGCAGTCGGGAATCAGATTGAGTTTTTCCCCAAAAATCACAGTCTAGGGAAGAAACTCACCGTATGGAGGTGAACAAGCATAATACTGAGTTCTCAAGGAGGAGAGCTAACTGAACAAGAAATTGTGCTGTGCTTGGAGGTTTTGAAGTTACACAAAACCTTGTAGTGGCCTGGGAGGGGGCAGGTATTACCTTTATTCAGAAATGAGGAAAATGAGGCTTTGAGGCTTTGGTGCAGGGTCAGGTAGAACATCAAGGGCAACACCAGGAGGAGAAAAGCAATGTTTGAGCTCCTCATTGCCTGTGGTGGCTGCAGAGCAAGAGGAAAGGCTGGCAGGCACCAAGTGGGCTGGGGACAGTGATGCCAGGGAAGGGGGCAGCGGGGCGGGCTGAGGAGGTGGCTGGAGCTGGGACGTGCTGCCACACAGGCAGCCCTGCCTGGCCTGCCTGTCTCTGTGGCCCTGTCCTGTGACAGCCTGTGAGCCAGCCTGTGACAGGCAAGCCTGATCCTTACTTTCTTGTGGCAGGTGGAGTGTAAAAAAGCTCAGCCGAAGGAGGTGATGTCCCCAACGGGCTCTGCACGAGGGCGGTCCCGAGTAATGCCTTACGGGATGGATGCCTTCATGCTGGGGATCGGCATGCTGGGTAAGCCCCCGGTCAGCTCTGCCGCGCTCCCCCCGCTCCCGGCCGTGCCAGGCGGCAGCTTAGAGGTTTATTCCGGGAGCGGCGGGGCCGCCAAGGGCAGAGCGCTCCCCGTGCGGGGCCGCCAAGGGCAGAGCGCTCCCCGTGCGGGGCCGCCGGGGCCTGTTCGCGATCGCAACTTGCCCTCTGGTGGCACCTGGAAAAACTGCAAACGTGCCGCCGCTGCCCTGCGACAGCCGGGCCGGCTGGGCACAGTCCCCGCGGGGCGGTTCTGCCCCTCGGCAGCTCCTCCACGGTCCTGCAGGGCCGTGGCACATGGACAGCAATTCCTTCGTGTGGAATGGGATGTAACTGCAGAGCTGAGTGTGGAATAATCTGTACCCAGGCCTTCTCCTCCCACACTTCTAACAGGCTTTCTGATGAATTAGTTGATTAAAGAGCTCCTGAGCTTCCACTTGAAACAGCAGTCTGTGTAAATGTCCCCACTGCCATTTAAAGACTGTTAAAATCCCCTTGAAGTTCTAGTTGAGTGTTGTCTTGCTCTGTTCCCTCCCTCTCAGATACAGCAAATATCTGGTATTGCAGGGAAAGCTATACATTTACATGGGACTGTCTTGTAAGGAGAAGTTGGTGACAAGCAGCCTGGATTTCATGTCTATCAATACTCCCAAGACAAAAGCATTCAGATAAAAAATTAAAAATAAAAAGAATAAAAAGTCATTTGTAGGCCTATATTCCAGGTCCACAAACCTCGTGCCTGGATCTGAGAGTCAGTGTGATCCTTCCAGTGTGAATGCTGGTCCTGGCTTCTCTCTCCTCTCACTTTCATTGGAGCCAGGACTGAGCTGACCCAAGAGCACTGTTTGCTCAGGATCATTGCTGATGTTGCTGGGCAGGGTGTACTCAGCCTGGCTCTCAGTGCTAAGCCTGCTGAGTAGCAGTTAGTCACTGAACAAAACCCCCAAAAGGGCATTTTTCCACCAGTGTTTTCACTTGACTTATTGAAGGAAAATAAATCTCCAGCTTGTGGTTTTGGGTTTTGCCTTTTCTTAGCCATGTGAATTTTAAAGCAGCAAGACTCAAACTGAGTCACTGGGAAATCTATGGGCTCTTGTCTTGGGAGATCTCAAATCAAATATTCATCTGTGAGTCAGTGCCCTGCATTCTCACAGGCTTGTTCCTATAGGTGGTCAGCTCCCTGGGGAACATCAGGAGTTGTGCTCCTGTCTGTGCCAGGAAGAAATGTTCTTTGTACCTGCATTCACCAGCTCTTCTAGTACAAAAGTGACTCAGAGCTTCAGCCATTCAAATGCCCCCTCCTCCCTGATCTCCTGTTTGTAAATCCAGCTGATGCATCAGAAAGCCTTAGTCTGCAGAGCTGTGAGTCTGAGAAGGAAATCTCCATGTCCTTACGTGCTTGCAGCAAGGAAAAATTAAATGGGCCTGCTAGAACTGCTCTGCAGGCTCACACACATTGTGTGCTCTGCCCAACGCTCTCCTGGTTCTTCTGCTGTCACCCCTTTCTGCTGTCTAATGCCAAAGGATGCTCATGCTGCTCCTGAGCAGCCAGACCTTGCAGCTTGCAGTAACGGAGTCCTTTTCTCTTCCCCAGGTTATCCAGGCTTCCAAGCTGCCACCTATGCGAGTCGAAGTTACACTGGCATTGCACCTGGTTATACTTACCAGTTCCCTGGTGAGTGGAGCTCCCTGCTCTGTTTTCTGGTCTGTCTTCAGGTGATGGGAGCCCCTGGCATGGTCTATAGCCCAGGCTCTGCCCCTTTCACCCTTTTCTCTGTTTGGTCTTTCTTTAAATTGGAGATGGATGTGGAAGGGGGATTGGAGAAGCCCTGGAATAGGTGGGAACAGCTTGTCCTTCATTAGGATTATCCTCACACTGCAGTAGCAGGAACAGCCCAAGGCTGTTCCAACTTCCTTTCTGCTGGCCTCCTCTGCAGGGCTGCTGCTGTGACACAGAAGGGCCCTGCAGCTCTGCCTGTCTCACTGCCTTTGTGTGTGTCTGTCTCTCTTTACCAGAGTTGCCACCACTCTGAAAGTAGCATGTTAAACCCTGTGTGAATGTAGAATGTTAAACCCCATGTGCCAGGGAACTCCTGGGCATGCAAAAGGCAAGTGCCTGCAGCATTGCAGTTGTGTTCTGAACAGTGTCTGGACCACTCAGCCTTCACAAAGCATCTGCTGGGCCAGGGGGCTGCAGAGCCCCTGCAAACTGAGTGGTTTCAAGCTTCCAGCACTGCCATGTGCTCAGAGCATGGATTCAGCCATCAATGGCTGGAACCTGCTGTGCCGCAGCTGCTCAGAGCTGTGGGGCCTGCCCTCCTGCTCTCTGCCAGGCCAGGGAATGAGGCAGAGCACACTGAAGGGACACACTGTGCTATTGCTATTGCTATTTTCTGGAGTTGTGGCAGCTCTGAGCATCCCTTCCTTACTCCATCCCTCAGTGTGATGGTTGATATATGAAGTTTTGATATTAAGGGCTGGGAATGGGAAGTTTCCTCTTCATCTGAGGTGAGCCCAGGCTGACTGGCTGAAAGTTGCTGTTGCCTCCTGGCTGTCTGGAAGCTCTCCATGAATCTAGCTGTAGTGGCTTCGAGTCCCTCATTGTAAACCTGTGCCAGGCTGAGTGTGGCACATGCTGAGCATCCACTGGCCTTGGCACTGAGAGGTCAGATTGGCCGGGTCACAGAGCAGTGCTCCAGGCCAGACCTGAGGCTACACAGTGACGCTTGAACTCGCCCTGCCCTGGCCACATTTATTCCAAGGATAAATGGATCCTTTCAGCCTTCAGGGCAGGAGTCCAGCACCTTTCAGCACCAGTTATAAATCAGTTTAAAGAAGACACTGGCCTGGTTGCAGTCTGGCTGCAGACTGCTCCCCCAGCAGACCCCGGCTGCTGTGTCTCTGGGGTCTCCCTCGGGCCGTTTGATGAGTTCCTAAGCTGTCTTGCATTTCGTTTTTAGAGTTCCGTGTAGAGCGGACCCCTCTCCCGAGTGCCCCCGTCCTCCCTGAGCTCACAGGTCAGTCCCACTCATTTCCTAAACTCACAACCTGGAAGGGGAGAAGGGGGCTTTGGGCTGTTTCAGTGGTGTTGCTGCTCCACAGCCTGGCGCAGTTAGACTGGAAATGTGCCTTATTTCCTCTTTCATCTGGATAAGATCCTTCCAAAGCTGGGGATGGAAAGATGGAGAGGCAATCAGAGCCATGTGTATTGCCTCTGAAGAGGGCCATGCAGGTCCTTTCCTGCTGCTTGCTTTGTTTTTAGCTCCTTGCCCCAGGCTGTATGTAAACCAGATATGGAAACTGCAGAGAGCAGGGTGATTTCCACAGGTCTACAAATGGCTTTCACCTGAGCTGTTGCAAGGATGAAATTTGGAGTGCTGGGAGGAGGGAGAGGGCACGGATGCACTCCTGGTTACTCTAATCCCATTTCCCTGGGCAAGAGGGGCTGCTTTCCCTGTCTGGGTGGTAGCTCCCCAGCTACTCCCACACAGGCATCCCAGGTAGGAGTGAGTGTGGTGGGACCTTGCAAAGTCCTGCAGTGCTTGTAAGGAGCTGTGGAACAAAATGGGAGCAAAGGATTGTTCTCAGTGTTCTCAAAGTGCAAATGCCCTCTGGATCCTCAGCCCCTGGGGTGTGTGCAGTGTGTTCTCCCTATGTGATGTTCCTTCTGTCTACTCTCCCCTCCATGGCCATGTTTTCCCCAGCTCTGTCCTGTCCATGGTTTTTGTCATAGAAAAGCAGCTTTGTGTAGCACTCTGCTTCCCTTGTGCCATTTCATTTCCATGGTGTTCCTCCTTCCCAGTGCTTCCTTGCCCCCACCTGTTTCAGGGTTCGAATCTCTCTGCAAAGGGCTATGGAAAACCTTCCTGGGAAGTTCTTCTGGAATTAGCAGTACAAACAGGCTTGAAAGGGAGTTTCTGTGGCACAAAACTATGCTAATCCTGAGGGACTCTCTGTTTGTGAGGATGCTGAGATTGGCAGCCACCAATGAACAAATTTCCCTGAGGGAGGTAGGGGAAAATTAAATCCTGTTTCCCTCATAACAAAACCCTTCCCTGACACCCTGTATGCAGCTGCATAATCACCTTTGAGCCTTCTGGTTGGCAAGCAAAGTAGATGTGGGTCCAGTTGTTTATATACATGTGTGTTTTTCTGCAAAAAAGGAGGAACGTTGGTGACTTGTTAGAAGTGTTTTTCCCTTCATGTCCACCTCCAGCTGTCCTGTGCCTTTTCCTAGCAGACGTGACTCACCCGGGGCCTGGCTGTCACTGGTGGCTGGGGTGCACCAGGGCTCTGCACAACAAGAAGTTATTAATGCTGCTGTCCTGGCTGGGTGCCACGTTAGCTCCCAGTCCCGAGTGTCTCACTGAAGTAGCAGCTGGGGATCGTGGCACTCTTCCCTCCCCGATCCGCTTCCCTCCTGTTCAGCAGCCCCAGCGCAGCCGCTTGGCTGGGCCGCGGCTCCCCTGTATAGGCTGGAGTTGGCCCTGGGGAGAGCAGGCCGGGGAGCTGTGTGTGCTCGAGGGCCCTTGTGCCTTCGAGTGGCTGCAGCTCACACGGCCTGTGCTGCACGCCCTGTGAGGGGAGCCAAGAGGAGGGGATGGCACAGGTGCTTTGTCACCGCAACACAAACCTGGCGTCTCAGCAGATAGGATTGCAAAGGCAAGAAGGATTTTTCCTTTTGAGATGACCTTGCCTCCTTTCTCAGTAAAACTACATTCGCTCGTGTGTTAGGGACTTGCGGCAGGGATGGGGCAGGAGGGTGGCTGCCAGCAGCCTTTCTTTCCCAGAACAGCATCTTTGGGGGTGATGTGAAGCAGCAACATGCCTGCATTGGCCCAGGGCCTGTAATGAGCGGCTAACCCAGATAGAAGGCTCATATGACGTTTGCTTGAAACAGGCTGGTGCCTGCTACTAAATATTCCCTCCTAAGCTAGTCTGGGTTTCAGCCTTAACGCGATTGATTTGTTCTGACCTCTTTTTATGGTGCTCTAAACAGAATCACAGTGAATTTCACATTCAAGCATGAAATGCTGACCCAGTCATTTTAAGGGCAAAGAGAAACATACTGGCTAGATGCCTCCTGCCCCGAGGGCTGAATGCCTGTGGCAGTAGAGTTGGGAATTAGAACTGCTACGTATAAATTAAGACTTACTGTTTTAATTAAGCCATTTCTAGTTCCTGCTCCCTAGGTATATGCTTCCTGCTTTTCTACAATGAACAAAGAGGTTTTGAGCAATTCAGGAGCAAAACTCAGTGTGGGGAGAATGGTATATCTTGAGCAAAGAAATAGGGAGAAAGAGGCTATTAAACTGTTATTCAAGAATATTACCAAGAGACAGAGGAGGGGCTGAGCCTCAGGATGTTAAGCTTCAGCTGCTGTCCCTGAGCTGTTGTGATTCTCCACATTTACTGCCAAAATCTGGATCTGTAGCTTCAGATTAACTGCATCCTGCAAGCTTAGTAGTGACAGAATACATCTGAAATTGCCTACTTCTCGTTCAGCTCTTCCACACCATGCCTTTGGCTGCTCTGGAGTGTGGGCTTGACAGAGCATGGCTCGTGCATTCCCCTGGACATTGGCTGTGCAAAAGAACACTGATAAATTCGGGGCTATGCACTTCCCAGTTGTCATCCTTTAATGTCCCCCGTGGTGCACTAAGCCAATATGTATGTGTGAGCCCCGTATTTTGCAGTAGGAAATAAAGGCTCCCTTCGAGGAGTTTCCCATGTAGCCACAGTGCTACTGAGATGCCTGTTCCTTCTCTTCCAGCAATCCCCCTCACTGCGTATGGACCGATGGCAGCAGCAGCGGCTGCAGCGGCCGTGGTGCGAGGGACAGGTAACTCCACTTCCCTCCCCAGCATGGGGTCCTGTCACAGGGCTTTGCCAAGGGGCACAGGGAGGGGGGTGGGACGGGGTTGCATTTTTGGGATCTTCACTCTGTAGTTGTGCTGCCTGCTGTAGGTTCCACCCCCAGTCGCACCGGTGGGTTCCTGGGCACCACCAGTCCCGGGCCGATGGCGGAGCTTTATGGAGCCGCCAACCAGGACTCAGGGGTCAGCAGTTACATCAGCGCTGCCAGCCCAGCCCCCAGCACCGGCTTTGGACACAGCCTAGGGGTGAGTGCTGTGCCCTCTGTGGAGGGAGGGACATGGGCAGTGGGCTGTGTCTCCATGTGCTGAGGGAGGTGAGCAGCAGCGGGCAGCCCCCTCAGCCCACACTCTGTTGTCTGGTTATGAAATTTCACCCACTGCAGCATTGGCTCTGCCACTGCTGAGCCCCAGACCAAGATGGACGGTGCAGAGTGCAGCAGCTCAACTGGAGCCCACATCCTTGGTTTCTGCTGGTTCTCCCTGATCACCACTCCTTTCCTGAGGTCCTGATCTCCAGTCCTTTCTCTGATCTAGCTCAGGCTTTCCAAGAGCACATCTTGGCCCTGAGACAGCATCCTGCGATGTGTCCCTGACACATAGGGTGATGTGCTCTTTGGAGCTGGCACTTCCAACTGAAAACAGTTACTCTGTCATCTGGGCCATGACTGAATTTGTTGTGTTAGTAATTCTTCTTCACTGTTATTTTGTTTAAGAGTGGGGTTTTAACTCTTTCTTCACAGGGTCCCTTGATTGCAACAGCTTTTACCAATGGCTATCACTGAAGCTGGGGACCAAGGAGGCAGGAGGTAAGAGAGCTTTGAACAGGAGCAGGTAATGAGAGAGGAGTGAGGTTCTGAGCTGGTCCCTGTGCTCAGGCTCTCAGCTGAAGCTGTGGATGTTGCTGTGAGGCTCCATGGCCTGGCCCAGCCTGTGGGAGGAGTCCTGTGGCCAGCCTGGGGCTCTCTCCTGCACCAAAGGCTTGGCAGGTTGAGTTCCTACTGAAAATTCCCCAGACTGGGAGTGGAGAGTGTCTTAGTGTCTGGCACAAAGAGAAAGAAAATGAAGCACTCACAAAAAGAGAAGACATCTGCAGGGTTGGCCAGAGTCACAACCCAGTGGCCATCCTGAGAGACAAGCCTGGCTGTTCTGTGTGACTGGGGAAGCCTCTACCATGCAGCTGGTTGTTCTCATTGCTGCTGAGACCAGTCTCTGGGAAGTGAGGTTTTTTCATCTCCTTCCTGGGAGAAGGGCAGAAGGAAGATCTGTTTTGGTTTTTGATCAGTTCTGGTTTTGGTCCTTGGATGGGCTGAGAGGGAATTTGGTGGACAGTCTATTTGCTTTGCAAATGTGACCAAAGTTAGCTGGCTTAAAATTTAAAATAAAAAAAAATCAACAACTAGCTTTTCAAAAAGGAGAGAAAAACTGGAGGGAATGGTGCCCACAGCAGCCTGGCAGGGCTGGACAGAGCTGAGTGCTGGGAAAGTGGCTGGACTCCGCTACAGTCACAGCCCTCGCAGGGGCCAGGCCACGTGGTGTGTGGGACCTTGTTTCCCAGGCCTGCATGTTGCCATTGAAGATAGAAACATCTCTGCTGTGCCCTGTCCCTATGCCAGCAATGTGCAGAGCAACACTGTGTTGGGGCAAAGTTTGGGTATTGAGTGTTTCTGTCAGATCACACTGGAAGAAAAGTCCAGGAGGAAAGCTGTTCTAGATGGTGTCCCTTCCCTCCCCTGCTGTGTCCCGCAGATTCCCCAGTGACCTGACCGAGGACAGCGAGTGGCTGGAGGATCTGGTGAGCCTCGGGGGATGAGCCAAGGTTTCCTTTCTCTTGAATCAAACTGCACACTGCCGGCTGGCTGCCAGGCTCCTGCCGCCCTGCCCGATCTCTCCCTTTGACCAGACCACACTGGACTGAACCCGAGGAGATCATCTCGCTTTCCTACTAACCACCGACGGTTTACGCTTCCCCCTCCCTGCCCCCAGCCCACTGATTCTTCTTTTATTTATTTTATTAGCTGTTAGTTTTATTTTTTTATTTTATTTTTTTATCTTTTTTGGGGGCTGCCCCTTCTTTTTGTTGTTTGCTCTTTCCCGAGCTAGTAGACATATTTTATGAATTGGCTTTGTGATTGTGTTAGGTAGTTTTCATTGAGGAGTATTTTTATTTGGCTTTGAAACTGTTTTGAATATTTTCAACTCTGTTGTTGTTGTCGTCAGTGTTTTTAAAGCACGGTATGTAACAAGAATGCAGTTCTGAAGGGAAGAAAGAGACAGAGAGAGAGCAAAGGCTGAGAGGAACTGCTGTATTTCTATTTTTTTTAAAGAAACTGTTTTTAATTGTTTCTGTTTTGTAAATGTGAGGCTTTGAAAAGTGTGAAACTCCAAGGATCCGAAAACGTTGGACATCGCTAAGGAACAAAACAAATGTATATTTTGCTAAGTGAAAAACACTATCCTTACAGCTGAAAGATTTTTTTTTTTCCTAGATTTAGTTTTACGTGGGGTTTTCTTTTTCCTCCTGTATAATATGTAAATATCGTGAGCTGAACCTGGCTGCTGCCTGCAGCCTGGCTCCAAGGAGCAGCTCCAGGTCCTGGACTTGGTGCCGCAGCGTGAGCAATACTCTCCAGCAGAATCCTGACAGGACTTTGTTCTTTTTTTGTACACCTTTTACTGTAAGATTTTAAGACCTCTGATGAGATGAGATGAAAGGGGGGTGGGGGGGGGTGGGCGGGGTGAAATGTACCAGCCATCGGCTGTTTTGCTGAGCGGGTTAAAGCTGCTTCCAATTGCTTGATGTACAGACTCCATCCCTGGGCTCCGCAGCGCCGGCTCTGGGCTGGCTTAGGGAAAGGGCTTTGCCGCCGTTGCTTGTCTTGGTTACTTTGAAAGGAATTCACTCTCCAAACTTTATCGCTTGTATCGAGATTTCCTGGGAAAGGGGATCCTCCTCCAGGGGCAAGGGTATCAGATGGGGTGTCAGCCAGGGGGAGATTTGGGTAGTCGTTCTCTGAAGGGCAGGGCTCTGGGATGGGGATTCATTAACAGGGGAGAAAAGCATTAGGGTGGTGATTTGGGGGCGGGTTAAGGGCTTCTCAGGGATTATATGAATTATAGAATTGCAGCTTCCCGTTTGCTTTACTCTGTGTTCTGAAGACTGTGGGAATTTGTCCATTGTCCTGTGCGGGGTGATCTGGTCCCTTCTCCAAAACCTGCTGGGGCTTCCCCTATCATGGTCCAGGCCCCTGCTAACCAGCACTCTGCCAGGGGAGGCCTCCAGCAGGAATACACAGGGCAGGTTTGGGTCTGGATTTCAGTGAACCAAAGACCTTGTTAAGGGGGGTGATTAAGCCTTTTATTAAGATGCAGCCAAACTCTTTTCCCAGGGAAATAACAGCTTCATCTTAAGTTTTAAAAATCATTCCCTCTCTTCCCCCAAACTGAGCCCCTGTAAAGGAGATGGGAATTTAGAAAAGGACTGGGAGGGCCACAGTGCCCACAGGGCCCTTTTTCTCTTCTATCTCTCCCCCATTTGCTGGAACTTGTCCTGACCTGGGCGATGCGTTTGGAGAGTTCTGTTTAGGTAAGAAGGTACTTAACAGATCAGTACTGAAAACACAAAGCAATAATTTTTGTTACTGAGACAAGAGTCTGTATGTCTGTTTTTTTAAATATTTCCTAATTAAAGAAGAGCTGCATTTTATTGGGTTTATTTTTATTCTATATACTTCAAATTTGGGTCTGCGGACAGCGCTTTCCTCCCTCTTGGTGTGTGCGCTGAGCTGCTTCCGTGCCCCCTCCAGACATCCCGGGCCAGCTGTGCTGCTGCTGGGCTGTGAGTCACTCTCTGGCCACTGCCTGGAGGCTGGGGCTCTGGTTTCAGGGTGGGCATTTTTTTTAAAAGAAATAAAGCTGTGTTTTTAAGCCAGTAAGTTATTACACTCCAGTGTTTGTTCTCTCCACACCTGTAACCCTTTTTCCAGATTTCAGTTTTAAATTCCTAATAAATTATTTGAAAACTATCCTTCTCTGTCATTATTTGGGGGTGAGAGGTTTTCCAGTGGGGGAGATTTCAGGGGCTGGCAGGAGTTGCATCCTGCCTTAAGGATAAAAGCCCCAGGCAGATCTTTGACTCACTGTTCTGCTCCCATACTCCAGCAGTGGCCCAGTTTATAATATGAGGCAGATCTGGTTTTAGTAGAGGTTGTGTCTGTTCTCTACATTACAGAGGTTTTTTTCATGTAAGTATATGTAGGTTCAGAAAAGGAAATGATGTGGTGTTTTACAGGTTTGGCTCATACCCTGAGTTGTGGTGGACCAAGGAAGCTAGATGTAAGCAAGTAAAATGTGGAGATAGGAAGTATAGTCCATAACAGACAAAAGAGAGAAAGGAGAATTTTTACAGTGTGGAATAGTAGGGAACTCTTTCAATGGGGCTTATAAAAAAGTCTTAAAAATAATTTAAGGCTTAAGCCTGTAAATTAGAACCAGTTATAGGCTGAAATGTGCTCACAGGTGTACCAAGCACCAGTGGCTTTGTACACAGCACAGGTTGGAGGAAACCAAAAATAGCATTGCTGGAAAAATCTTTACCCTGCTGGGATTTTTCTCATGAGCCAGTCTTGTAATACCCATGTGCTTGCCTTCCCATACTTGGTGATCTTTTTGTTGAACTAAAAATGTAGGGAATTGTTGATTTATGATTTTTAAAAGGCCAGTTGACTGGAAATTTTCTAGGAAACATCTATAATACATCAGATACTGAGAACAGAGCAAAAAGGAACCAGACCTCCTGAGTTTCATAGATAAGAAAACATTTTTTTTAAAATGGTAAAAGCAGAGGAGACAGAGAACTCTTAAGTTGATATTGAAGGGGAAGTCAGCAGATAGATCTGTGGGCAAAAGACAAAGTTATTTTTTCTGAACTAACTGTGGTTTTCTGAACTAAGTAACTGTCCTTTATATCAACCTTTAATGTTCGTTCAATACTCCATTAGAACTCTGAGAATCTTAAATCTGCAACTCAGTATCCGTTTGGCTGTAGGTCACCCATGAGTGAGGAGCCCCAGAATTGGGAGGGCTTGAAGAGATCAGAAATAGATCTGAAAACTCACAATGGATCTGGTTGTTCAGCACCATGTCTAGCTTTACCTAGATGTCCTTTGGATATGTCAACATCCAGTTGGTACTCTGGGTACCCTGATGTAGTTTCAGACCCTGTGAGGAGGAAGGTGTCCTCATCACCCCTTTTGGAACCTGCTAGTGGGTGGTGAGCCCAAAGTTTCCTTCATGAGCACTCTGGTGTCCTGGGCTGCTGCAGAAAGGTGGCCTTTGCATCCTCCTCTGCTCTTAAAAGGTGAGGGTTGGTTTGGTGCTTTGGAAATCAATGCAGACTTGAGAACCAGGTCTAGGAACCATATCTTGAGCATGTAAAAATGCCATACCTGTAGCCCTGAAAATGCCAGAGCCTCTGGGATCTAAATATGAGTGCAATGTTTTTACTTATCCCTGACTGATTCCAGGAAGATTTTTCTTACCCCTTTTTTCAAATTCTTTCAAGGTTCCCAACTCTCCCTGTTCCTTGGCATAGAGAACCAAAGGTTCTTAACTGTGTTCTGCATTGGTGTTGGAGAAAGACAAACTGCTCTAAGTTACTGAAGTCTGCTGTGTATGTTGAAACTTCTAAGCCTGGTTCATTTCCAATGTAGATTGCTTAAGGCCACATAAAACCAGATACTACTCCTTATTTAAACCACATACAAAGTTGGCTCTTGTTTCTTGCCTAGCAGTACCTCCTTCTCCTCTATGGTTTTAAAGAACAGCTTGATTTTTTTTTTCAATTGAGCTCATGCCAAATGGTCATTTGATGTGAGTGGACAACCAGTACCTTATTACCTGAATTATGCCAGAAGGACCCATGGAGAGATACAGGATTAATGATAAGTGGGATACCATAAAAAGAGAATGCAAATATTAGTGACAGATGGTTATTAGTGTGCCAGAAACTTCCAACTTAACTACCACGCCGCTATTATTTTTTTAGTAGACAGCCTTTAAAAATGCCCAGATCTTTCAGGCTGACTTCTAATAGTAGCACTACAAGAATTTAATAGAAAAAATCTAGAGGGCAAATATTTGCCACTGCATTTTTTATGGCTTTAACTCAATTGGCCTTCAACTGGTCACGCCACAACCTGCTGCTCACAATCTTCTGATGGAAGAAGTCTGCATTTAGTAACATAAATATTGGCTGTTTTATCTCATACTCATGTCAAGGTGAGCCTGTTGTATAAAGACTCATTTCCTTAGGACCAGTCTCTTTCTGTCAAGTGCTGCGAGAATGAAGTTCCTGGCCCTGCTTTTCCTGCTGTCAGGTGTGTAGGTGCCCTTGTCCTCGCACTGGTAACCCTGAGCCTGACTCTAACCAGCCTGTGTGTCTCTCTCTCCCCAGTGGGCGCAGCCAGCGCCGAGGTCTCATCCAGGGCCGTGTGGCTGTTCCGCAAAATGATCAAGTGCACCCTGCCCGAGAGCCACCCCCTGCTGGACTTCAACGGCTACGGCTGCTACTGCGGCCTGGGGGGCAGCGGCACGCCGGTGGACGAGCTTGACAGGTTTATAAGGCTCTGCTTTTACAAACCTCTTCCCTTGCTTGTACTTTCCTGCTTCAGCTTCATCTCAGCTGGCCTTGCTTGTGAACGTTTACAAAACTCTCTGGCTGCTGTGAACAAAGCTTTCTTTCACAGATGGATTCAGGGGGAAAAGGATGTGGGCTGTTGTCGCTGTTAGGGACACGAAAGAACTACATTCACCATCAGGTTGACGTGAGGAAAACAAGGGCAGTTCATTATGATTTGGGGTTTAAATAGGATTTGGAATTTGATCAAGGATTGGGAGATGAGAGGACCACCTCTCTGACCCCAGTGGTCAACTCAGAAGTCCATCACAGAGAGGGATGAGAAAACAATCTACTTGTTTATGTTACATGTGTGAGAATCTCTAGGAGAAATACGTAAAGAATCAGGGCGACACGCTATCACGCCTTGATGTCTTATTACTAAGATAAAATATAATCACAGTAGCTCTTCTCTTCTATGGCAGCACAGTGTGCTCATTCATTTTTTTTGCATCAGTGCTGGGCCAGCAGTCTGGATGCAGTTTTGCACACTCTGCCTGGTGCTTGACCATCAACACATACATGGCCGGGCTGAAAAATGCTAGGAGATGGCGTGGGCAATTTAGAGACACACAAATCTGGCAGCCAAGTCTTGGACTGTGTTGACTGAGAGCTTGCCAGGTACCAGGCACTGAGGGAAAGTGTAGAGTAAACACTGGCTTTTGCTTTCCCTGTGCCCAGTAGACAACTGTGAAGATGCTCCCAAAAGTACCTATGTACCAGACACCTCTTGGACCATGAGCTGGCACAACTGTATCCCTCTGAGGTCCTTTGTGTCTGCCCTCCTATTGCTGGGTATCTTTTCTTTTTTATTATCAAGAGCCCTGTCAAATCAAATCTAGCATATTTGTGTGTCTTACAGCTCAGTTGTAACTGCAATTCTGGTATTTTCTAACCTTTTTCCCCTTGTTTCCCAGGTGCTGCCAAGTACATGATAACTGCTACTCACAGGCAATGGAACTGGACTCCTGCAGATTCCTCCTGGACAACCCCTACACTGACTCATACCGCTTCAGCTGCTCTGACGGGCAGATCACATGTAGCAGTAGGTCCATTTCCACTTCACTCCAGATGTTCTCCAGCCTCTCAGGAAGGGGCAGGGCTGTGTTGCACTCACATCTCTGCAGCAGGAAGGCACAGTGCAAGTTCTTGCCAGGGGACTTGGTGGTCAGAGAGAGGGCACCTCACACAGGCACTGGAATGAGTATTCTCTCTATATACAGCCCACAATTGAAAGTTTACGAAGATACATGGTACGGCAG
Organism: Trochalopteron elliotii; assembly: GCA_024734555.1. Lineage (NCBI taxonomy): Eukaryota > Metazoa > Chordata > Aves > Passeriformes > Leiothrichidae > Trochalopteron > Trochalopteron elliotii. The sequence goes on from JANPWX010000294.1 coordinate 75,744, forward strand.
GATATAGAGAAGCCTGCCTAGTCTTCAGAGGATTGAGTACTTTTCTGGGAGGCCTTCTAATGGCAGTATCCAAGAGATCAGCATGTTAACCTGGCACTGTTATACAGTTTCTGCCGTTCTGATGAATAGTGGAGCCTTTACAGGGCTCTGGAACGGAGGTAAAGAGCAGAGAGGCTGGAAAATAGGGCAGCAGGAAAGAGAGGAAGGGCCAAGGAAAGATGGTTTGGCTGGAACACACAGCTTTGGGGGCAGTGGGTTAGCAGGCAGAAGCCTGTGCACCCCCAAAACGATGGCAGCAGTGAAACGGGTACACCATGACAGCAGATATGCAAGCCCGAGCCACTGCAGCGCCTGGCGAAGGAGCCGCGGGCTCTGACCGCTCCTCTCTCTCCTCCAGGCAAGAACGATGAGTGCGCCATGTTCATCTGCAACTGCGACCGCACCGCTGCCACTTGCTTCGCCAAGGCGCCCTACAACCCCGAGTACAAGCACCTGGACGACAAATACTGCAAATAATCGCTCTCATATGGCTCAGAGCGGCCGCAGGACCAAATAAACAAATAAATAACTTAAACGGGCACTCCGGGCACTGTCGTCCGCCGCGCTGAGGGGACGGGACAGCGGGCGGGACGTGAGGGGAGGGAGGGAGGCTCCGCCCCTTCTGCCCACGGCCCTGTACAGCGCGTGCGGCGACCCCGCTTTCGCTGATTGGCCCTTGGAGGTGGCGGGGGCGGGGCGCACCTGCTCGCGGCCTCGCGTCCCCCGCCCCGCCCCGCAGGTACCCGTGGGCTGGGGCTCCTCAGGGCGACCGTCCCTGCCCGCCCTCACCCTCCCGAGGTTCCTCAGGGGGGACCGTCCCTGCCTGCCCTCACCCTCCGGAGACTCCTCAGGGCGACCGTCCCCTGCCTGCCCTCACCCTCCCGAGGTTCCTCAGGGGGGACCGTCCCCTGCCCGCCCTCACCCTCCGGAGACTCCTCAGGGCGACCGTCCCCTGCCTGCCCTCACCCTCCGGAGACTCCTCAGGGCGGTTGTCCCTGCCCGCCCTCATCCTCCCGAGGCTCTTCAGGGCGGCCGTCCGTGTCTGCCCTCACCCTCCCGAGGCTCTTCAGGGCGACCCTCTCTCTCTTATCCTCCCGAGGTTCCTCAGCCCTCCCGCCCGCCCGGGGCTCTTCAGGGTATCCCTTCAACCGCCCTCACCCTCACGGCCGCTCTCATTCTCTCGGGACTCCTGAGGGCGCCCGTCACGCCTTTCCTCAGCCGTCCTCGCCGCGGGCTGCCCACGCGTCAGCTACAGCACAGCTGTCCCTCTTTCCCGGGACATCGCTGCCTGAGGGTCTTGAGCCGTTTGGTGCTGCTTTCTCCTGAGGGTGTCCCGTGTGCTTATCCTGGGGAGCCCTTCCCCTGGCCGGCGCTGCTCCCAGTCAGAAGCTGCAGGGGAGGAGATGCTGTTCCCAGTCAGGAGCTGCAGGGAAGGAGTCATTGTTCCCAGTCAGGAGCTGCAGGGAAGGAGACATTGTTCCCAGTCAGGAGCTGGAGAGGATGAGGTAAGGTTGGTCTGGAAGGCAGGGAGCCCCTCTGAGGGACAGTATCTGCCCCACTTTACCAGCCCTGCCAAGATCCTGTGCCAAAGCTGCCCCCCACCCTTGGTACCGGTTTTGCTGGCAGAGGTTTTTGGAGGTGTGGGTGAGTTCCTGGGGCAGGGTCTACACACACCCCCTGCTTGCTGGCAGGGCATGAGGAGGGCCCTGGTTCATCATCAGAATGAACTGTACCCAAACATGGAGCAGACCCCAAGGATCTGAGAGTGCTCTGGGAAATGTGAAACAAATGGAGAAGGAAGAAGCTGTCTTGGTATGTTATTGGAAGGTACTTGCAATGCCTTCCTACTGAAAGTAAATGTATCTTTGAGGGCATTAGAATGATAATGTGAAAGGAGAGTGAATCACGTTCAGTTCTTTTTTTTCCTTGAAAAGGGGAAGGGATTGTGTCACAGCCAGACATTCCATTTTATGGCAGATTGAGTCCCAGTTTTTAACCAGGATTCGTTGCTTGTTTTTCCTTGGGTGTTTGTGTACATGAATTTTCTGGAAACATTGAATGCTTGCAGTCCTCCACAGAAATCTTGAGGACCCTGGATGCGATCCTGTCATATGGCCAAAATGAATCATTCTTAGGGCTGGAAGAGCAAAATGAGGTCTCTTGTACTCCCTCACTAGCTTAGATTCTCTGAAATTACTGTTTGTAGAACAGTAAAGCTCCTAAGTAAATGTTACTAAAATCCCCTTGTGGTAAACCTCATTGTAGAGAAAAAAAGTAAAATATCATCACTATCTGGAAGGAATACTGCACTTTCAAGCTGTATTATCACAAGTAGGGAAGATTGCTGGGGTGCATTGGAAGCATTTCAGAAACTGTTAGCATGAATTTTGCCTGTAACAGGAGCTCTAGATTTGAGGTGAGTAGTATATCTACTCCTGGCATTCAGCATTTAGAGCATGCTAGCATTCTGCAGATAAACCCCATAGACAGATGAAGGCTCAGATTGATTCCATATCTGTCTTACTCCATACAGATTTTATAAGCCTGCACTTATGTCTGGTCCCTTGATCACGCTTCTCATTTCCATGCTGCTTTGATGGTGTGAAAGACCTGCCATTAAATGCAAACATCCCCCAACCACAGGGAGCCTTCCCACAGAATGCAGTGTCAGGCCCTAATGAACAGCACAGGTGGGGAGGCTGAAGGGGTTGTGCAAAGCTGCTCATTAGGGCTTTGAGGAACCTTGTGGGAAGAGTAAGAGCAGGGCTAGTCACTGCTTGAGCTGCCAGTGTGGGGGAATACCAGGAGTGTGTGAAGATCTTCTGCCATGCTGGCCTGTGCTTCTGTTCCAAAGCAGAAAGGGATTGCCTGGAAGGCAGGGTATCCCTGTGCTCAGCAAGGGGGAAGCTCTGAGACCCTACACAGCACCACAGCTGGTGCATAGGATGCTGGAGGGAGAGCAGTTCCCTGGGCTCACTGCAGGAGTGAAGGCTCAATCTCTTTTCTCTATTGTTGTTTTCTATGCCAAGATTTTTCACTCTCTGCAGGGAGAGCTGAATTTAAGATTACTCTTAACTACGTGGGCATTGCACAGATGAAAAAGGGTGCTCCAGCTGAGGTGGGACATGCAGAGAGCAAACAATTCTGCTGATGGTAATGATCCTGTGGCAGTTTCAGTTTGGGCCTGGAGACCAATTCGAGGCACTCGTGCTGTTGCTCATCCTCTTCAGACTCAGCTTCTCTTTTTCTCTGCCATTGTCTAGTTAGTGGTGCAGAAGGGAAGAAGTACAGATACTGGGGTATCTTTCCTTAGTGGGAAAGGAGATGACAGGGAGCTGCACACAGAGTTGCAGGAATAGTCTGGAACAGTGGTTTTAAGCCCATCTGGCTTGACTCTGCTGTTTTCCTGCCTGCTGCAAAGGCTGGGAAAGGGCGACATCCAAGGCAGTCACTGGGGAAGAAGCACACTCTAGATGGCAGATTTAGTCACCTTCATTCCACTGAACTGCCCAAGTTCTCCATGCCCAGGGTTTTGGGTCATTTTCCAGAAGTAATGAACAAGCAGGTGTGTCAGTAGGAGCACTCTGACTGTAAGATGTGGGAGGCTGCACTTACACCACAGGCACCAAACCCTCTGGGCCATCTGCCTTCTGTGCTGCCCTCACTGGAGCTCAGTGTGTGAAATACCTTCCTCAGGCTGCTGGACTCAATTAGTTTGCTCTGAGAATTTGCCTAGAAGCAAAGACAAGATTTGCCAAATAGGAAGTAACTTTTATTTGCTTTGGGTAACTCCAACCCCACTTTCAGAGGAGCAGAAGAAAAATCCATTATAAGGTACTCTCAGCTCCTCTATCCAAGCTTCAGGAGGAACAGCTGTAAGAAAAAGAGAAGAGCAAAAGCTGTTGATTCAGCTGATTTCATGTTATGGCTTTTGGTGTAGGAATTTTAGGCACTCTGAGGCATTTCTCATGTGAGCAAACTTCTTAGTGGTATATTAGGGAACATGTAAAGAAATGAAGTGCTCTGATCCTTTTCTAAAAGAAGTCAATTTTTTAGTAGTGCTGCATCAATGTAGCAGAGAAAAGAAGGAACTTCTTCATATCAGCCTCATAAAGTTGTTGTAGATCTGCTCATTAACATACAGTAATAAACCATGCACAGGAAATTTATTGTAACATTTATTTATTGTAAGTCATTGTCCTGGTGGGTTAAAAGTATAATCAGTGGAGAGTTGGGGCAATGACTTATCTGAGAGTGATGCTGAACTCCTCTCCCAGACTCAGCTGCAGAACTGAAGAGCAGGCAGGGGCAGATGTGGGAGGTTTAGTTACCTGTCACAGAACTCATTCCAAGACTTGTTTTAGACTCCTTGGCAATGCTCCCACACCTTCTCAAAATGCTGTCTCTACCTGCAGCCTCTGGTTTTGACACACCAATGTCATGCAAGTTTCAAGGAGGGGGAGAAGATGATGTAGATAGTGAGAAACTCAGCCCCAGCTCCTCTGCTAAGGAGGCATCAGTGTCTCTTCTTACAAGGGAAAGCCCTGTATGAAAACGTGGTGTATGTGGAGACTCTGCTGTGCTTCAGACATGATTTCTGCAAGAGCTTTGGTTGGTGGGGCAGCTGTGCTGTGGACAGGACAGCTAAAGATGGAGAGATGTCTGTGAGCTTTTCTCACTGCCAAGAAGCAGACACTGAGTCCTTGGCAAGTGGAGTCACCATTCAATGAGAGCAGAATGCAGGTGGGAGTCCTGAACTGTTCTTGCTTGGCTTCAAAGTGAAGCTGTCTCTCCCCTAACCCAATTCAGCCAACTCTTGAAATGTGTTAAGCATCTTAATGCCCTCTACCATCTGCAGAAATTGGATACCTTATGTATTCCTTAGATTCTGTGCTTTATTTGCTCCTTCCTGGTATGGATTCTAATTGAAAACAAAACAAAAATGAACTTTGCATCCTGCAATCAGTTGTCCTTGCTTTGCTACTTGACCTTTTAGCAGATGATTCTGGAATCCTTGTGTCCAGCTGCTTGTTACAGCTCTTGCCAAAATATGAGTCCACAACATGTTACCTGGAGTAAGTGGGGGCACTTGGAAAACCCCAACAATTAAATCCCTCAGAGCTAGAAGGGGGGAGTGGTAGTTTCATGAAGAGGGTCAGGTCAAAAATACAGTATTTTAGTTTGTGCCAGGTTATGCATTTTACTCTGTGAACAGAATTTACAATACCATCTAAAGAGCAACAAAAAATCACTACCCAGTAGTGATGGATCTTCTGTTAGGAGTGTGGAAATTGTACCTTTCAACAGAGATCACCTCCTGAGGGGGAGACCTATTGTACAGATTTAATTGTATTTCTCTCTTAATTCATCAGCTGCTAGTAATTACAACCTGCATTTTTGCAATGGAAGAAAATGAATCTAAACTGGCTACTGAGAATGTACTTAAATAAATCATAGGAGGGAGAAAAAATTACAATGCAAATAGTCTCAATCTTCTAAACAATTTTAATTGATTCCTTAGCTATTAATTAATTAAATAACATCTTCAAAAAATGCATTCTGGAAAATGTGCTGGCCTCACTGAAAGTAGTGCTGGTCAGATTAGCTTAAAGTAACTCCTCTGGCATCTCAACAATATTTAATTTTTAAAGGGGTTGGATAGGCAGCAGTTTAGCTTGTCAACTGACAGTTGAGAGAAATGCTGACTTCCCCTCCTTGCTGGAAGACATCAGCCTTATAGCCTGTGCTTCCAAATAATCTGTTACAAGAGCAGTGCTCTTGTTCAGCTTCTATTTTGAACCCTTCTTCTTTTAAGTGACAACTGCAGTTCCCCTTGCCTCCTTTTCCTTTCTGCACACTCTACAGTATCCCACCAGTGACACTGGATCCCCCAGTGGTGTCCTGGTTTCCCACAGCACCCTCCTGTGCTACAGCCTCACATTACCTGCTCAAAATCCCTGTCCCCCCCTTCTCCTCTGGGGACAATTATAAGAAAGCTATTTTGTCCTCAGACATGGTAGTCCAACTATCCTGTTCCAGTCAATGAAAAGGCACTGTTTACAACGGCAAGGTAAGGCAGAAAAGTACTTTTTTTCATTATCATTCTGTGTCCTGATGGTGGAGATGGTTTCAGTGGAGAGAACTGGTGAGGCTGACACGTGTGAGGCTTGCTGCCCTCTCCTGGTGCCCTCAGCGTGCACGGGATCTCACAGCTGCCTCTTGGATTGGAATTTTCCCCTTTCTGAGATGAGTCCTGCAGGAGAGGAAGGAAGAAGCTGCTTTATCGACCGAATTGATTATTTTAAACAGCAGTGTTTGATTAGGATTAGCTGGACCAATTCAATCAGGAACAGCTTTTGAATTGTCACTTGCAAAGGCAACGGTTGTGATCAGGTTCTTTGGAACTACAGGTTCCCTGCAGTTTCCTGATAGTAACAAATGGACTGGAATTCTACACTCTTGAGTGTTCTGCATACTCCTACCCAATTTCCTGGGAATGCTAGCACTTAGTATGTTTTGTGTTTATGATCATGACAAACAGTATCACAGCCCATCAGAGCAGACCAATTACGGATTAAAATTTACATCCACCTTTTGGTGCAGTGAGGAAACATTTTGTCAGTCAGCACATCTCAGTCTCAGCATTTGCCAGGAACTCATATTCTTACCTTGTAAAGTGACTGACCAGGGAAGGTACTCACCTTGTAGAAATAACTTTAATCCTGGTAGCTGCTGAAGCTCAGCTGGCTGGGTCATGTGCAAACAATCAAAGGCAGCAGCTCTCCACAGCGGGAATTCAGCTTCAAGGATGCAAAGTGATCTAACCTGGTGGGCCCAATGTTAAGGACTGCAATTGGCAGCTTCTTATCCCGGGCAGCCAGAGCAAACCTGTAACCAGAGTACACCTGCAGGAGTACCAGAAGACAAAATTACTGGCAGCTTAGGCAAAAGAAGAGTTACAGAAAGGAATAAAATAGTTGCTGTTGGCAATGGGAAAAGGACTGTACACACAGGCTGTGCCAGGTAGCTGCACTGAGCTCAGGTAGAAAATGTCTTTGTTCAGGAGTGCACAGAATAGAACAGGTTTTAACCTCTGTCAGTGAAGGATTTGCAATTTCATAGAAGCTGAAACTTCAGAGCAGATTGAAGAGAAATGTCCTTATCTTTTAGTAAATCTCTGAGGCAGTTTGTATTAGTTATCACATGTACTTAAATGCTGCACTTTGATGGTTCTTGCATGGCCCAGCTTAGGTAGTACAGGAACAAACTTAAGGCATTTCAGTCATTCCTGTACAGAGGATTATAAGCTTAAGAAGTGCAAGCTCAAGGAATTTGTATCTAGTATCCTGAAGTCAAGAGAATCACAATCAGGCAGCCTTGGTTTTATCTCCTTCTGGGAGGTGTTAGAGTAAGGTTTTTTTAATGTAATAGAAGTTGTTTCTGGATGAATTTATCTTATACAAACACCATTACAAAAGCTTCAATGGGTTTAGAAACCCCTGTTGTTTAGCTACCTTACCTTATAGATAAGAGGCGAGTGGAGAAAACACATCGTGATACAAAGGACAATCCCAAACAGCAGAGATATTTCAGCTCTCTTATTGAGAATTTAAAAAGGAATGAGAGGTCCTAAAACCTGGTATTTCACACCGTGTGCCATGAGGCCTAAAAAGCTACGAAAGGCTAAAAATTGCAGGTAAAAAAAAATGTGAGAAATGAACTGTGTCAGGTATCTTGCCTTTATGGACAATTGGAACCTGATGGAGGAGGCAGCACAGAGAGGTCTGAATGGAGGTATTCACAGCAGCACGAAGTAGACTGGCAAGAGAGTGTCAGGGAAGCCCAGGCAGGTCACCCATAAAGCCAGATTCCAACCACAGTAAAAATAAAACATAAAGAAGCTCTGCAAAGGCTGATCTGATCCACAAGCCATTTGTAGTGCTAAGCTGTGGGACCGAGGATCATTGCAGGCAGAGCAGCAGAGAAGTAGCAATGCAGTTTGGGAGGCAGACCTACTTACCTGCATAGAGGATCCTGCTATCAGCATGGAGTCTGATTCTGCCAGGCGTTGGTGTACAAAACTGACTTTTTCCTGGCTCACTGTGTCTCCAAAGAAGGTCACATCAGGCTTCAGGATCCCACCACACCTGCGGCAGGCTGGGACTTGGAAATCGCGCACCTGCTCGTCCGTCAGGAACACATCCCCATCCGGAGCCACCCCAAACGCTTCAGCTTTCCACGTAGGGTTCAGAGCTTCAAAGTGCTCCTGGAGCTCAGAACGCAACATTTGGTCTCCACAGGCCAAGCAGAAAACCCTGAAATTCACAGCAAAGTCTTAATGGAGAATTTCATGTCAGCTGAAGATCTGGAGACTCTAATTTGTTCCTTAGGAGGCTTGACATGACTTTTCACATTTATTTACCAAATATGCAGGACAAGGAGATACCTTTCTACTCTGTTGCTTTGTAGGAATGCTCTAGAGGAAGTGCTTTCAACCCTGCCATGCATCCTCTCTCCCAGTTCAGGCTGTACTTTTTCATCTAGAAATTTTGGGTGATTCCAGCCAGGCTGTGATGGCCCTTCTCCAGTCCACACGTCCCATGCAATTCTGGCACTATCCACTCTGCTTAAGGTGAATAATCCTTGCATTCTCATGATCCCCTTGTTCTCTTTACTAGGAGGAAATTTGCTGTACCAAGGAAAGGGGAAATGGATGCAGGTTTCAAGGAAAGTGATCCAATTAATGCTCAAAAAAATGGAGTGGTGGTCATGTTTCTTAAATACTGAGCTGTGAACTGGGTTCACAGCACTGGGTTGTGATCTTTTTCTCCACCCCAGCCCAAAACCACCTTTGTGCCTGTCACCTCCAGGAATGCAGCATGGACATTTTGCCTCCTTTCTCAGCAGCTGACACTGCAGTCACCCCCTGACACCCACCCTGTGCCAGCAGCTGTACCTGTGTGTGCAGCCGTGTAGCTCCGTCAGGCGCTGGCTCCCGGCTTTGCTGTGAAGGGCATCCACGTTCTGGGTCACCAGCCAGTGCAGCTTGCCCAGCTTCTCCCAGTCCCTCAGCACCAGGTGTGCCTTGTTTGGCTGGTGGGAGGAGAACTGGGGCCAGCCCACAAAGTTCCTTGCCCAGTAGCGCTGGCGGGCGCTGGCGCTGCGGACGAACTCGGCGTGCTGGACCGGCCGTCTGTCTGTCCTGGCGTAGAGCCCGACGCCCTCGGAGCGGTAATCGGGGATCCCCGACTCCGTGGAGATTCCAGCCCCAGTCATTACAAACAGCCTCTTGGAGTTAGAAACAAAGTGCTGCAGCTCCTCCACTTCCACGGGATCTGGGGGGAGGCAGGCTGGCACGAAAGTCAGGTTTGGAGAGGCTCTGGATACAGAATGGGATCTGAAATGATGCAGCCTGATGGCTCTGAAAACTCCAGAGCACTTCCTGGCAGAGAACATGTTCAGCTAAAAGGCAAGAACAGAACACATGGCAGGTAAAAGAAAGCAAAATGCATGTCTTTAATGCTATTTGCTTGTGGTTCTCTGGAAAATCATGCTTTAAAGTATTCTTTGCTCTCTTTTTAGTAAAGAAACAAATTATTTTGGAAAACATTAACCAAAGCCCACCATCCAAGGACAGTATATTCTTTTGGAAGAGGGGAACACTGAGCACAAAGTTAACAGCCCTGACTTGCAGGGTTCCTGCTGTTGTAGCCTGGTGTGAAGGATGGCTGCCTAAGAGGACTTGTGAAAAGCCCAGAAAGACCTGTGCATGCAAAGGTATGTGCAGCAGGCCAGAGAGGAAATGGCAAGAAGGCCAAGCACCTCACCCAGAGGCACTGGCTGGTTCCTCCCCAGAAGAGACCCTTGTTCTGCATTTTTACATTCTGCCTGCTCCAAATCTTTTATATTTACCTGATCCTTTACACATGTTGTAGGAAGGGAGAGAAAAATAACCTTGAAATGTTGTTTTTTTCCTGACAAAGGCCTTGACTGGAGCTGCTCCTGTGTGGTGTGGTATTTTTTTGTTTTGTTTTGTTTTCTTTTTCTTTTTTTCTTTTTTTTACAAAAGCCTGGCACAGAACAGGCCTTGAAATGGGACTGAAGATGATGAGGGCACTGTCTAAATGCCTCTGGCACCTCCTCTTTCGTGGGTGCCACCTCCCCAGAGTCAGTGGGGAGCTGGAGGGGCACTGCTTTGCTTTTCCAGCAGACACAGGGGCTTTCTGACAGAGAAGGGATCATCCAAAATGTGTGGCGCAGAAGGGACTGCCTAGCAGATAGGAATGGGAGGGACACCCTGCTTTAGGGGAGCAATGTCATGCCCTGCTGGGGCAGGCAGGATGGAGGGCTCTGCTGGTTAAGTAGCCTGGAATTGTGTGTAGGACCTGTTGAGACACCAGTGGATGGGTTTGGACTTTGATTTTGTTTGGGCTTTCCAGCAGTCTGCAGTTCTTTCTCCATTTCACTGTTTTAAATCTATTTTTTCTGGCTCTCTCTATGGTTTTGCAAACAATGTACGAAAAGTTTTGAAAGCAACAGTCCTGAGAATGGAGGATCTGGAATTTCTGCCTCCTTAAATCTCCCTAAGGAGGAGGGCTTGTACAAGATGGAAGAACTTTATTTACTGATAGAAGGGGATGATTTCCTGAACACCTAAACTTCAGATGTATTTAAATATTGCTCCATTTACTGTAAGACCTAGTACTGGCAGGCAACTCAGGGCTTAGATACATCTGAAGTTTAGGTGTTCAGCTCCAAGCATTGTGATACTAAATTGATGCTAGTGGCAAAGACTAGATTTGGTTCAGTTAGTCTTCAGTTCTCAAGGCTTTTTGTCATCATCATTTGAAATGCAGGGAAGATTGGACAGACTCCATAGTCTGAATTGCTTTTTGTATCTAAGCAGTGATTCTGTTTGCAATGATTTTTGCTTTGTTTTGCTGTTTAGCAGGACTGGTGTTGGGCATTCCCTCAGAAGAGGTTTAATTTCCCATATGAATTAATTAGAAGGGACAAAGTCTCCCCATAAACTAATTTGCTTTGAGAGTAATTTGTGTCATGATGCTCCCCAAAGGCTGTTAAGCCAGTTTGATGGTAATTAAATTGCTTTAACTGATGAAAACTCTTCATTCCTGCCCCTTATCATCAAAAGATCTCTCAGAAGGAAATGTTCAGAGGCGAAATGAAATAGATATGTAATAGGGGTTGGCCCACAAGAGAGAAAAAGCAAAAATTGCAGATACATTTGAAAGCTGTTTTGCACCAGGTAAGGACTATGGAAGAGAAAAAGTTAAAGGATGGAATATTTCTTGTCAAACACAAAGCTGCTTTTAAAATGAAAGTGCTCAGATTCAAAAAAATATAACTACTTTACATAACAAGTGAAACTCTTTAAACGTACTTACGGAGATCTGAGAGTTTGTTTTTAGCACACACCCAAGATGCTCCACAGGAAAAGATCGGGCAAGGTTAAGGTAGAAGAAAACCAGGATCCTACAAACGGCTACAGGCCAGAAATCCAGAGGGCCTCCCGCACCATATGGACTCCCCAGTGTGTCTCGTGCTGTGATAAAGGCGGGGCCGAGGTGCCGGCCGAACCGAACCCGCCTAATGAAATTAGAGAAATACGGAGAATAAAGCTCAACACTCACCTTTCATGGTGCTGCCGGAAGGCGCCCGGCCGCGGAAGGACAGTGCTGGGCTGCCGGGAGCGGAGCCCTCTGGGAAATGTAGTTCACGGGGGGAAAAAACCCACCTAAGCACGAAGACTACAACTCCCATGCGCCAAAGGGGGGCAGAGGGAGAGCGAAAGGTGTTCCCAGCATCGTGACACCTGAGACAGATTGAAAAGGTTGAGAGCTTCATAGCAGCCCTCAAGGAAACGTTTAAGGTTAAAATCCGAATTCATTTGATACAAATACATGTTATCAAATGCTTTAGTAAAATGCATTGTAGATACTTGTCCTTATAAAAGATGAATTTTCTTTTAGCTGATACTAGCATCTTTTAGGCTTAAAATGTGACTAAATAAAAAATGGAAGAAAAATCCACTGAGGGCTGTTAAAGACATCTCTTCTAGCTTGGGAATTAGGGCAGTGCCAACCTGTCTGGTGCTGACTCTGTGGACCCTGGCAGGAATCCATTGTGCCTCTCTGCTTGGTGCAGGTTTCAGTCTCAATAATCACCTGATAATTTGTTTGTACAGTTTGCCTGGCAATAAGGAATTTGCATTGTTTGTTTTGTTTTGTTTTTCTTCAAATGAGAGTTATTTTTCTGAGGAACAAATAATATGAGGAAGGCCAGACTGCTGCATGGTAGCAGCCTGGTGCACTGGATGCCTAGAAGTCTTACAAACAATGGGCTCTTTCTAAAGATTTGGACTGCTTTTTAAATGCATTCACCAAAGAGCTCTTGCTAAACAGTTCAAAACATTGCAGGAAGTTTTAATCCTTTTTTTTTTTTTGTGTGTGTTGTTTTTTTTTGTTGTTGTTTTGTTTTGTTTTTGGGTTTTTCTGGGTTTTTTTGGTTTTTTTGTCTCGCAGTTATTTGGAAGAGCAAGTGAGCCCGAGCATCTGTGTAGCAGAGTGTAATTTTGTGGTCACAAGGAAGAAGTGTATCCTGCTTGCTCGGTGTGCGGTGCCTCCCTGCCTGTCCCTCTGCCCCTGGGCTCAGGTGTGGAGTGCAACGCTCTTTTCAGCAGCGTCGTGAGTCTAAATGACTTTCAGTGATTTATACTTTAGGAGTTTAAACGTGTTTTAAACTGTTGGGTGATGACTTTGCTTTGGTGGAGCCCGGCAGACGCCGTTTCTCCCTGGTGCTCCCGCCCCGTCCCGTGCGCTCCCTCCCGGGATGCAAAACAGCGACTTTTGGCCAATGCCCCCGGCTCGAGCAGCGCTTCCCCGGACGCTCATTACCATAGTGCCCTCCCGGCAACCTCCGCGGGTCCCGGCGGTGCCACCGGCCCCTCGGTCCGTCCCGCCGTGGCTTCCCGGTCCATCCCCGGCCGCTGTAGTGGGGCGAGGGGTGCGGGCGGGGGCCGGGGGCGGGGGGCAGCGGGACCAGCCCCACCCGCTCTGAGCTCCGCGGGGGCGCGGCGGCCCCGGCCCCGGGAGGGCGGGGGCTCATGGCAGCCTTGCGCAGTGGCAGTATCGTAGCCGATGAGGGTATTCCGAGGCGCGATTATTGCTAATTGAAAACTTTTCCCAATACCCCGCCATGACGACTTGAAATATAGTCGGCATTGGCAATTTTTGAGAGCCTCTTCGGAGGCGGATTTTGTTGTGTTCAAAAAAGAGAGAAAAATAAGGTTAGGGCCAATCTTAGGAGTTTGTCCTCACAAGTAGTCTTGATTCAGCGTGTGGGTCCCTCCACTTCGAATTTTACTGACCCATTCATTCATCCTTCAGCACCTTAGAAATAAAAGGGCAGAAACCGAACTCTTTCTCTAAAAGCGCGCTCAGTGTATTAAACCCTGTCATTTACTGGAGCAGCTGGTGGGGACGCTCGGGAAGAGCCCGTGCTGGGATGGGGCTCACGGGCGCTGTGCCCGCTCGGGGCCGGCTGGGGCTCACGGCCCGGGGCTGCCCGGGCTCGGTCCGGCGGCGACGCGCGGAGGATGCGCGGGGGCGGACCGGCGCCCTCACACCGCGCGGGGCTGTCCGCGGTGACGTCACGCTTACTTTGCATATTCCCTCCCAGCAGCCTTCGCGGCTGTAACGGGGCCCAGAACGGAGGGGAGAACGGAGCGCCCGGGTCCCGACGGAGCGCGGCGGGCGCAGGGCGGGCGGGGAGCAGGCGGGGGTCACTGCTGGGGGGATACAGGGAGGATCGGGCGGGAGGTGGGGCTCGCCCGGAGCTGAGAAGCAGCCCCGGGACGAGTGGGGGCGGCGGCGAGAGAGCCAAGTTAGCTTTGCGCAGTGGCAGTATCGTAGCCAATGAGGTTAATCCGAGGCGCGATTATTGCTAATTGAAAACTTTTCCCAATACCCCGCCATGACGACTTGAAATATAGTCGGCATTGGCAATTTTTGACAGTCTCTACGGAGACTGAATGTTCTGGTGAAAAATAGATCAAGAAAATTTGTATTATTTCTGGGGGAGCTCTTTAGTGCGGTATTATGTCTAAACTGCAGTGGTGAGTTACAGGAGTTAATACGGCTTTTGTGCGTTCAGCGCTGCCGTCATTAGCTGCCCCTAAAAACACGGTTTAATAAAATGAGGGCGCTTTTACATAAAAAGCTCATTTAGTTTCCTCTCTAAGCTGCTGGAAAAGGAACTGGTCAGTGAAAATGGAAGTGGAAAGGCTTAAGTGCTGGAGAGGTTTCTGGAGTAGCTCTTGCTAAACAGGTTCCTTTAGGAGAGCTCAGCCTCTCAACAGGCAGGGAGGAATTTGGGGGGGAATGAAAGTCTGAACGGTGCTTCCCTAGCTGCAGAAGTCCAGAAAACCTATTAGGGAACACTTAGCGTAAAGTACTGTAAACTCCATTTTGTGTGCATTTCTTTATTGACACCACTTGCTTTAAGAAAAAAAACCCACCAAAACAACAACAAAAAACCCCCAACCAAACAAACAAACAAAAACAAACAAAAAAACCCCCCAAAAAACAAAAACCAAAACCAAAAAAACCCCATCACAGTAGAAAAAGGCTCCTCATTGTCAAAGAAATCACAAACCTCTACTCTGGAAAAAGCAGCTGCTGGTGTCAACTCCTACTATATAAGTAAACCCCATCTTTTCCTAACTTGCAGCAATTTAATAGCTAAGCAGACCCTGTGGATGGAGACTAATGACCACTGCACACTGGCTCTGCTGCAACTGGAAGCAGCTGCCCTCTGTCACTCTGTGTGAGTGAGATGTACCTTCTGCTACTTGCCTCTGACATTCTCTGTATGGGCAGACAATCAGATCCACGTGTGCCATCTGGATGTTCCTGCCCTGCTGGTTAGACCCTGAGCTGGGCAGCTACTTGAAACTTTGGTAGAGTAGAAAAACTTGGTAGTGAACATCAGTGTTTCCTCTTAATATTTTTTTAAATACTTTTTTTATTAACATTCAGTCATGGTGGGGTATTTTTACACAACAGTGACCAAGAGTGACAGTGAAGCATCATAGATTGCCTTCATCCCCCCATTTGTTCCTATTGCCAGCAATACCAATTGAAATCAAACCCTGAAGAATAGGGATGCCATTACCCTTTGGCAGAATAAGCTGCACTGGTAAATAGCAAAGGCTATTTATGTAGTTTGCAGTGAGTCATACACTTCAGGTAATTTCTTGATTCTTATAAACTGTGTTGATAAGTATTGGGTTTATCACTTGGTTGTTTCTCATCTTTGCTGCCAGAATTGTCAGTGATGATTCCCTGGTGTGGTGTTTTCAATCTGCATTGCAAAGTCATGTCCTACACCTTATGTCAGAAACCAAGTTTGTTCATTTTGCTCTAATAGATCCTTTCAACAAGCATGAAGTTGGACCTCGAGTTGCATGTTGTGATTTACTGCTATTGCCTGAAGCCTAAAGCTCTGACTGATTTTTTTTCTTGCATTCACCTGAGGAAAAAGCTAAAACCCCTTACAATGATGTTCATGTGGCACAGCACAGAGGACACACACTGCAAAGAAGGCATTGTCATTGCTCTGCAGTTTCAAGTCACCCTCTGGAAAGTGCACAGGTAAGTTCTAAATATGCCTTACAAGCCAGTGGGGCTTTGTTTCTCTTCTCTGACTTAGATCACAAATAATGATGCTTTTATTTGGTGGTATTATGAAATAAACTTGTTTGAAATAAGCTGCTCTGTTTGGCAGCCAGTCTGAAATGACAGGGGATAGGTGGACAGTTAATCCATCAACTCTGATGGTTTTGTGTGTGGTCAGTGGGTTAAACTGTCCTCTGAGGGACCTGGTCTGTAACTGATAACTGACTCTTCTTCAAGAGGGAAAGATGCCTTGAGCAAGTACTCTGGACACAGACTGTGTGGAGTCAGGAAGCCCTAAAGTCCAACCCTTTGTTGATGTTGACTCACTGTCTAACTTCATTTCCAGCTCCCAGTCCTGTTTCCCATCTGCAAATGGGGGTGGTAACTTCTTGTTACACCTTCTGTGGGAGACAAGGGTAAATCATAACATGTCCCAGCCACTGCATAAGAGGAAGGCCTGTGTATTTCTAGCAGCAAGCAGGTGTTCATGAGTCAGGGAGAGTCTGAGGCAGAGAGCAGGTAGATGATGAGGAAACAGGAGTTCAAGGCATTGGGAAGGACAGGGTGAGCATTGCTTGGGTGAGTTTAGCTTGAGCCCACACCACTGAGAAGTTGTCTTGGCAGCTGGGGTTTTAACCTGCCCCTACTCCCTCAGCTCTCACGGAGGGCTAGAGACTGGCAATTTTAAGTAAGAAATGTCAGTGTGTGAAGAATTCAGTTATGAATAGCATCTGGCTATGAGTAGGTTGGTTTTAAAGCAGTGTGCCTAGAGGATGGTATCACTCATGGGACAGCCCTCCTTCCCACCCCAACCCTTTCAATGCAATGCTGAAGTCATAGGCAAAGCTTTAGAAGCCCTGAATATTTTTTTGTTTTTAACACTGAGCAGCTTGGACACAACCCATTTCTAGTGGGTGCAACCCTAACTGGTACTATGACAACTTAATTTCAGTCCTGAGACACAATAGAAACTGCTTTCTTGATTTACATTCACTTCTAGACTCCCAAAGGACACCGTAGGAAGCTGAAAATAAAAACTGCATACCAGGCTACCATATGAACAGAGCACAGTAGGTACTTTATTTATGCAGAGGTAAAAATACAACCCAAGTTGAGGCACATGTTTGTCACATGTTGCTGGAGGAAACATACAGACCCCAGGAAAGGACACATCTCTAATGACCTTAGGTCTGCTCTGTGCCTGGTGCTAGTGGTTTATGTTGCTCCACCTGGGGACTTGCATCCTGAAGTTGTCATTGTACAGCCAGTGATGGATTTTGAGAAAAAACACTCCCTCCAAATTATGTTTTACATTTTGCTGAGGGAGACCAGCAAGGGGGATGTCAGGTGAGATCTTTGGCATGGATGGTGAACCAAGCAGTGAAAAGTCTTTGCTTATATTTGTGTTGTACTTAGATCTCAGTAAGGATATTATTTTCTGACAAGTCCTGGATTTGGAGTAAAAAGTGGAATGAATTTCTTGGAGGTTTTTAACTATTCTTAAGCATTGGCTGGGATGAAGGAGGAGATATTTCCCTGCCCCCCTAGCGATAATTCCCATTAAAGCATGACTTAACACAGGAAATAATGATGTCTGACTTGTGCTAGCGGGGGAAACTGGGCATGTTTGTGCGTAGAGAGTGAAAAATACAGCACTGGAGATTGCTCACAGCTGACCTCATGGTCTCTGTTTTATGGAAATACAATTCTGTAATCTCAGCTCAACAACAGGACATGTGCTGTTCCGTTCTGGGAACATTCTCTGACTTGGTAGTAATTTTGTAAGGAAAAGAGCTACAAGAGTCATGTTTCCTGGATCCTTGGCCGTTCCCACACTGATTTTTTTTGGTGTATCTCTCATCAGATTAAGAGGTGCACATTTGGGCTGAGCAACTGCATTTACTGCCATGTCAGCTTGGCTGGAGCACAGTGGGAAACTGTAGCTCTGATGAGGGTTGAGCTGTGCTGTGGCTCTGACGAAGAGAGGACTTTGCTGCCTTGGAGTGTTGTTTTATAGAGGTTTGAAAGGAAAAGCACGTGGGAAATGATGGCTCAAGATCATCACATGAGAAATCCAGGTGCGCTGTTATGGTCTTTGAAAGCAGCAAAGGAGAAGTGGCTGGTGACTTTCCTTCATGGTGGCCACAGCTGGTGGAAAATTGTTCAGGAAGGGTTTCTGCTGCCCATCTTCCCTGGGACGGGGTAAATCAGCTGAGGCTCTGAAATGTTTACTTGAAGCTTTTGGGGCACAGTCCTATCGCAGCCCCCAACAAGCCCAGCGCGGCTGCATCACTGCCCTGGGAGGACATTCCCTGGGAGGAAAGGGTCCTGCTCCTCCAGCGAACAGCGCAGGGCTCGTGTCGCGTTCCTGCTCAGTCCCGGACGCGCGTGGGGCCGCAGACGAGCGGGACGGCTCCTCTGCGGCAGGACAGGCTTCGCCTCGGGGCG
>JANPWX010000294.1:94324-143292 GCA_024734555.1 Trochalopteron elliotii
GTGGGGAGCCCTCGGGGATAAGCGGAGCCCAGGCGGGCTCGGAGCTCGTCCTTGTCCTCCCTCTCCTTCTCCCAGGTGTGCTGCAGAATACGGTTTCCCAAAGCCGTGTAATGGAGAAATGTCAGGCAACTGGTCTCAAGGGAAACATCTAGAGAATTTGAGTTCCTTTGGTACCAAGCCGGAAAGGGTGTGGATCTGCCAAAATCCCTTGTGCTCTGGGAGGCATTAGGGCGACTGAGTTCCGCTTATGAAACTGATTAAATCAGACACTGGGGAGGGGCTGTGATCCGTTACTTCCATCCTACCTTTAATAGAAACCAGACGTTCTGTTGACATATAGTCCAAGAAAATTGCAGGTTTATTCCTGGACCTGGAAGCTCACGTTATGGTGCTGGCATAAAGCTGGTGGTCACACCTTCAGGAAACAGACTTTGAATTGGGCTAATGATAAAACTTCCAGGGCAGGGAGTCCATCTGCTGCGTGGCTTTCGGGTGGAAGGTGTGCCCACGAAAGATTGATCCTTGGGGAGTGAAACCTTACCCTCTGCTCGAGTGAAGTAGCTGTTGGTGGAAACAGAAGTAATCTCCTGCAGCTTCTTCTCATGGTTATTGTTCCTTTAAGTAGAGACAGCTCTGTTTACCTTTTCTCATATCCCTCATTCTGGTTATCTCTCGGAGATTTGGTGCAAGTTCCTAGCATGTTCAGGAATGCACTGCTAGTCAGAACAGGATTCACCCAGTCTGTGTATTGACTTGCTGAGTGGCCCTTCAAGGTGAGCACACAGGTCTGTGTAGGGCCAGTTTAGTGTCTCACCAACCTGCTCTTCAGTAAACCATGGGAGCTGTGCTATGCCCACTGCAACAGTTGCATTCCTGAACTGTAGGAGTGTGACTTCCCAGTTGATGGAATAGGCTACTGCAGTCTCTTAACATTTTTTCTTTCCTCTGTAGGACAGTTAGAGGTGAACTGCAAAGAAATTGTGAAAAAGATCTGAAATTGTGTCTGGTTTGTTTTTCTGACCTCTAAAGTGTATTGGCACAACCAAAGGTTAAAGTTGTGATCTGACTTGGAAAGTAGAACTTTCAGTCTGAGCAACTTGATTACATCAAGTCTTAATTACACTGCGTCTGTCTCAATTTTTGTGCAGCCTTTCAGACTGGACAAGATCTAATTAACAGTAAGCAGCTGAACAAAAAAGTGTGACCCTTTCTCTCTCGAAGCTTTTCTGTGGCGTACAGAATTCACCACGGAAAAGCACACCAGCTGTTTTCCCTCTGCGAGTCATTGTTAGCTCCAAAATGACTCACTTAACTGCTCTAAAGCCATTCACCTTGGGATGCACGCATAATGGGGCAGTGCTGTGCTGATACAGCTCCCCTGAAATAAGTCAGACTTTCGAACTCAAGTGAGAGTTGTTTATTTTTCTTTCCTCATTATCTATGGGTGGATTATCTTGAGTTGTGGATTAACTGTGCCATGGATACAGACGTCTGCACTGGCTCTGTCCAGAGTCAAGCTGGTTAGGCAGGACTTGTTGGTTCAGGCACAGTGCCATGTGGACAAAGCTGCTCTGCTTCCAGGCACAGTTTTGGCCCAAAAGGAGTTTGGTATTGAGCTGGGACTTGCAGGTTCAGAATTGATGCCAAGTAAAATCACTTGGGACACTTCCACACCTCACTTCTGAATCTGTGTGGTGCAGAAATGAGCAGTGAGTGAAGGGCCTTGCTGGGCATGAGGGAGAACCCCACACAGAGACCACTGGTGTGTTTGTTCTTAACTCTCTGCCTTTATCAAAAATCTCCTCCCTCTTCCTAGAGCTGGAGGATTTGATCAGTGTGTACATGTCCACTGTAAAATGGAGGTCCAGAAGTATCTCAGCTTTGTGCTTGGACTGGAGAGGTTATGAAATGTATGAGAATGGATTTGTCTTGCTTTGGGGATTCATTTGGAGTTGAAAAAAATCTTCATTCCCTCTTTACCCCCTCCCCCAGTGTTGAAGGAGCTCACACAAGAAACTTTCTGCAGGCTGGAGCTCTGCACCCCGTTGTTCTGGGGGAGCCTCCGTGGCACAGGACACACAGGGCTGAGGGCTGGATGTAAACTGGAACAGCCTGTGGTGGGAAGGGGGAGGAGAGCAGCTGGCCAGGCTTGTCCAGCCTGTCTCCCTCCAAACTCTCTAAGGAAATGCATTTTGTGGATGTGCTTGGAGTTTGACAGGAAGTTTGCTGAATGAGTTTGCCGTTCTGCAGTGCTGTAAATTGGCACAGGGAGTACAGCCTGGTCCTAAAGAGTGAGAATCCTCACTTGGGGCTCTTGCCCCTTTCAGGGGATTGCCAAAGCACAGCCTGTGCTTCCAGCACACAAGTGGCCATCCACACATACTTGCTTCAGACAGTCTGAGACACTGAATGAGATGTTGAGTTACTGGTTCTGTGGTGCTACCTTGTCTAAGTAGTATGAGGGAACAGATCCAGTAGGATCTGCTTGTTGCAGAGGAAGAAAACCTAATTTGTGTAATGTGTCATGTATTTACGGTGAGAGGAGTAGGAAAACAGAAACTTTACCTTTGCTTTAGTCAGATACTGGTTGATTTTGACTCCAAAATTTTTTTACAGCCTTTTTCTGAAAGGGGTTGTTTGCAAGTACTACTGGGAAACCTTTTGGTAACTCCAAACAGAACTGGTGTGGCTTTTAGAAGCTTTCATTTGATGAAATTCTCACTTCTCTACTGTTATTTTTTTTTTAATTTTTGTTTTCAAAGGCTTCAGATATTTTTAAACTGGATTTTGCAATCAAAAACAAACCAGCATTCACTGGAGCTTGTAAAAGGTGTTTAACAAAGAAATTATATCTATTTAATGGGGACATATTTATGGCAGTGTTTTGGCTGTCCGTGTCAACTGAATTGTGAGCTGCTTTCTTTAGGTGTGCTTGCTCACTTCTAGAAGGATTTTTCTTTTGTGTAAGGTTTGTCTAGCAATTTGGCTTCAAAATTCTGGGTGCATAGTTCAGGGGCACGAGAGATTTTGCTTTATTAGCTGTTTTCCTCTGTTTTAGGAACTGTAATCCACCCTCTCTTCAGTGCTTAATCCTCTCAAGATTGACTTTAAAGGGAGCAATCTTGCCATTGATTTTTCATGGGAGTGTGGAGGGAGGTGCATGTGTTTCCATCTGTCATCTGTCCTAACATTTGGAAGATTGCTGTGCTCTGCAGGGCAGTGCTGTCTGTCCCTCTCCAGAGGGGGATGCTTGCTTGTGTCTGACTCAGTTCCTTTACTTTGGGAGTCATATGCTGTGGGTTTTGGGCTCACTTGACTAAAAGTTTTCTGTGAAATTGCTCATGGTCAGCTACGCCCAGGAAATGGTATTGGGGGAGCACTGGTAAAGTAATTTGGTGCCTTGGCTTTCTACTGGCTCAGATTTCTGAGTCCTTCCTGCCGCTGGGCGAGAAGGCTGTAAACAGAACTAGTGCTCTGCACAATGGGGTTCTGACTTGTTTCAGCTCCTTAGCTGTTGTGACCCCTCGTAAAACAGGGACTTCATTGTCCTGAGCAGTTCAGACAGGGAGTCCTCTGCCTCAAGCAGTGTGTGATGCAGAGAGAGGCTTCTTTTCTTGTTGCTCTGTTTCCACGGAAAGGCTGGACTCTGTGCTGTCTTTAGCTCCTTTGTCCCTCGCTGGGAGAGGTCAACTTGTCCCAAGTGTTCAGCTGCCCTCCTGGGTAAAACTGATCCTCCAACACCATCTCTGCCACTAGAGAAGCAAATGGGAAACTTCTCATACATCTTCAACTCACTCTCTCTCTCTCTCCCCCTCTCTCTCTCTCTCCTTTTTCTTTCTTTTCTAGGGAATACCAATACTTCAGTTTCTCTGGACCCTTTTTTCCTCACTTCTTGTCCTTTGAAGTCTGTCTGTTATGTGAAACAACTTGTGAAGCTGTAGAAATGACAGCTAAAATTTTAAAGTCTGGCAGCAGAACGAGGACTAAAAATGCACTTCTGTTTAGATCAGAGTTGATTTTCTGATCTGCTGCTCAGACAGACAGATAAATCCCTTACATTAAAACTCTGTAACTGGAGGAGGGGCAAAGCCTGTCCATGACCACGAAACAAATCTGTTTGAATCAAACTAATATGTTAGTTGTGATATCCAGAATCTGATGCAGCTTTGGAGACAGCCAGAGCAGATTCTGAATGCAGTTGTGTGTGCTAGTGGAAAATCAGTGTGAGTGAATAGGATCTCTGGTCCCAGTTTCCTGCTCTGGTCTCAGCCTACACTTTCCTCTTTGTGTCCTGATCCTGTGTGTCCCTTTTTGTCCGATGCGGAAGCTCTTGATGAAGATGCTCTTCTGTTCCAGCTGCCTGAAAGTGAGACATTGTCTGTGGGAAGCTTTCTCACGCTGTGATAAGATGATGAGGTTTAGGGAGTGAGTTCCTTGCTCATTTCAGGCCTGTCCTAACTAACTGAGGTTCAGTAACAAACCCAGGTTATCATGACTGTTAGGATATTGCATTTTAAAATGGTAAGTAGAGAGGGAAATGTCTCATTTGTGGCAGGATTACTACATCCAGTAGTGCAGAGTAGAAACGAGAAGTGGCACCATTACTTTCCACTTTGGTTGAAGTTGGATGGGTTAGAGAATAAGCTGTGATCTCAAATTGGTTTCACTTGATTTAACTGCTGGCTGCTGAGATGTTTCCTGTGGCCATCTCCCTTGCTTGTGTCCACAATAACTGTTGGACAGTTAACTGGGTCAGCAAGCTGATTCTTCTCAAAGTCATTTTCTTACATGGATGGTGGACTGGGAAGTGAGGCCACCTCTTTCAGCTGGGGGTGATGTTTAATATAGCATAAGGTAACCATTTATCCACAGCCTCAAAAATGCACCCTAACTTAAGGCATGTTGTTTGTCTGTCTGAAACAGGGTTAATTACTCCTTACCTGCAAAGTGTGGTTATGTTGGTTGAGATCTTTGTGTTTCTGAAATAGCTTCCAACTGAAAAGCTTCTTTCAAGCTTTTCTGGTCACTATTGCTGGAAAAGTTTACAGTGGCAAGTTTGAATTAGATTTACAAGTTTTTTCTTCCTTTCTCAGCCCTGTTGAATGTTCCCTCCCTGCCTTTCTGATTGCTCATCCTTTCTTCACCCCCCCGTTATGACAGGCTGTGAGTAGGGAGAAAAGATTTCCTTTCCAAGTTCCCTGCAGCAGTTCTACCCTAGTCTTTCCCTTTACCACAGAGCCTCGTGAAGTCATTCAAAGAATGTTGTGTGCTAAAGATATACCATAAAAATAGTAGGTGGGTGATGACTTTCTCATATCAGTTTTAGCTGTTTTTCCCATTCATGCTCATTCTCTTTGCAAATGGCCCCAGCAGCAACCAGCTAACAGGGGACAGTCCTTGGCTGATGGGTGTTAAAATCCAGCTTTCTCTTCTGTGCACGTGTGTTTTTAAATCCCAATGAGGCAAACAAGTTGAAATGGCAACTGGAGTGCTGTGGAACAAGTTTTGTGTTGGTGTTTCAGTTACAGGAACTGAGTCCCTGAGGCTATGTGTTTATGCTGTTTAGGAGTCTGGAAAACACTTTTTCTGCTCACACAAATGCAGTTTTTTCTTTTAGCAGGCAGTAACTATTCTGAATTTACATGGGAAATTTATCTAAGCAGTTTGAGACAACTGTAAACTGAGGAGCCAAGAGAACTTATGGCAGGGCGCAGGGGGAGGCAGCCTGCATTGTTAGTGCTTGGCTCCTTTTTCCCTGAGCTGGACTGTCTCTACACTGTGAACAAGTTCAGTTCAAGTTATTTAAATGATGATGAGATAGTCTGAAGTTGTCCAATGCAGCTTGTCGTGCAACTTCTCACAGTGTTCTTATTACCATGTGCACATCTGTGTACATGGCTCTGCTGGGTGAGGTACTGAGTATCTGGCTGGCAGCATGCAGTGCAGTGTAGCTTGATTTCTTGTGGTTTTTTACTGTTTATTGCACGTGTTTAAACCTCTAACATTTTGCAAATAATTTGAAGAACATCAAAAAAAAGCAAATGGCACTCCAGGGAATAAACCTTCTGAATGACACTCTGCATGGGGAATTGTGCTTTAAATGGCTCAGCTATAAATCAGACTGTATGGGGGCTCCAGGGATAAACCAGTCTCATGTATTTGTCACAGAACTGAGCTGGCAGACAGAATTAATCCTGTGTCTGTCTAGATGCCTCTCAGGATCTTGCTTTATTTCCATTGCTGAAGAGGAAGGTGAACAGAGAATTTCACTTTGTGCTATGGGGAAGTTTGTGGTGGTTCAGGGACTGTGGTTAGGCTGAGTTTTAATAAGAGCAGGAGGTGGTAAAAGAAGCCAGAGGTAGAAAAGGTCATGGGCAAGAGGGCTGTAAATGATTTGCTGTGGATTAGGGGCTGAATATTCCCTTGTTTTATCCTCTTTCATGGTTCTAAAGAAATTCAGGGCTTCTCTGAGAAAAGGTTTCTTTTGGGTTGAAGCCACTAATTTCAGCTGGGTCAGACAAAAAAGCCTAAGGCTAACAGCATGTCACTTGAGGTTACTGGTGCCCCATGAGCTGGAATAAGATGGTGACTTGGCTGGTCTCTAATGGCTCATCTTGTTTCACCATTAGTTGCATCTGTTGCTCCCTGTGTTTCTCAGCACCAGCAGCTGCTTTGGGATTAGGTTTGGGTTGTTTTGTTTCGGGGTGGTTTTTTTTTTTTTTTTTTGTTTTTTGTTTTTTTTTTCTGCTAGCAGATGACCCATTTTGGGCAGAGATGATCCCCAAGAGTAAGATGCCTAGAGTAGTACTTCTGGTTTGAAGCTCCTGTTCATTATGGTTTTATATGGGAGACTTTTTTTGGGCTGTGTAGGCCTGGTCAGGCAGTGTGACACACAGCTGGAACTATTCTGCCTGGCTGTGAGCAGCTCCAGCAGTTAGACAGGATCCCTGCAGAGAGCTGGAGCACTGGGGGAGGGAATGAAATGCCATTTCATCCACGTCATGAAATCTCTTATCAGTGGCCAACTCAGTGTTGTGGGTGGGTGAGCTGCACTGGCCTGAAGAAGCTGCCTTTTATTTCTCCAGTGAAAGATGAGGAGCTCAGCACTGTCAGTCAGGCTGAGAGCTCTGGAGTGGCTGTGTGGAGTTTGAGATGAATTTGTCAGTCAAGTTCTTATAACCCTAAGCTTGTAGTTTTCAATCTATCCTGCTTGTGCTTAATCTGAGATTCACTGCTTGGCTGTCCTGGGCAGTTTGCTTGGGCAGTGCCTCACAGCTGCTCTGGCATGCTGCTCCTGTACTTCTTAACTGCTTAAACCCAGTGCCTCCAGCACCTTCTGTCTTGGGGTCATGCTTAAAAGCCTTGGTGTGAGTTAGAGAGAAAATCAGTTACGTTATCATTAATTTTTCTGTAAGGATGGATGTTACTTTCCCATCAAATGTGAGGGAGAAATCTACTTGAAACAGATCACTGTGGTATGGCTGTGGTGATGTGAAACTCTGAGACCTTCTGGGCTGTCTGGATCTGCTGGAGCCCCCTGGTTATATTGCTTGGGTCTGGAAAATTCTGTATGTGGGATGGGAGAGGCAGTGGGATATGAGGCAGTGGGAGCTGTGTCTCTCTGGTGTGGTCCTGTCCTTGCAGGGCTGGGAGGCTGTTTGCTGGGGAGGAGGGGTTGAAGGAAGGGGCTGGGGGTGGTGCAGGGAGGAAGCTTTATGTAATTCTTGGCTGGCTTTTGAATAATTGTTTTAATGAAATGGAATGCAGTGTATTCAGTACTTGCTTGGCAGAAACAGCTATTTTTTTTGTTGTTTTCTATCTTGGAGGGGGGAAAGGAGTTGAATTTTCTCTATTTTCCAGCTCCTTTAAACACTAGGCTTGGATTTGTCACGAAGATAGAAGTGGAATATTGTTTTTGGTGAGGGGGTAGTTGCACTGCTGTGCATGTGTGGGATGTTGTCTTTGTACATTGGATGTGTAAATGGCACAGTCTGGTCCCTGGGTTTCTCTGAGGGCTATGAATACCAGTGTGGTTTGAGGTGGAGCAGGTTAATTTTTTGTTACCCGGCAGTAACAGGATGAAAGTGATGTAAATACATGTCCATATAAAATATGCATGCATCCAGCTACTCAACAGGAAAATCCATCTCTTTTCCTCTGTGCCCTAATTCAGGGCATAGCAGGGAAGAACATTATGAGCTGAGACAAAGAAGTCAACTTAATTTTCAGCAAAGCAGAAATGTAGGCACTGGGAATCTTGACTTCTCTAGACTAGTGCAGAACAGTCTCTCCAGTTATCTCACAGGACTGGTGACTTTTATCATAGGATTGGTGTAGGGACAATCAGAGATCATGCTGAAAACCCTTTTTTAGAAAGTAATTTGAAGGAGGATTTATTTCATGTACCTCTGAAAGGGAAGTTTATTCTCATGCTGCTTCTATTTCAGTATTGCTGCCATTTCCATTTTTGGTCAGTGCTGGAGATCGGTCTCTCTTACTCATCCCTACCTCTCAAAAATCTACTTTCTTTTGGTCTTTCTAATTTTTTTTCCTCTGTTCTTTTCTGCAGTCAAGAGTTCACTTGTGAGTATCAGCCTTTGGTTGATAGAAAAAAATTTTCTTTATCAAATAACAACAACAACTTGTGTTCAAGGGCACTGAGATGAAGAAGCTGTCATGCATTTAATTTCTTTGTTAATACTGCTCTTGGTAAAACATCCTCACTATTTCTCTTGCTGCTGCTGAAACAAGCAAGAGACTTGTGACTGGTACTTGTGTCATGATGCCAGATGACAGGTACAATGATGGGTCATCTACCTTCTCATGTAGGAAGAGCTAAGAAAACCTTAAACATTCTCCAGCTCTTCTCCATCACTGGCTCCAATATACTCCAGTTCTAAAAGTGTTAGTTTTCTGTCTAGATTTAACAATTTCATTTCTTGCAGTGGGCCAATGTAATGGAATTGTGAAACTCTTGAGCCACATTCTTCTGCCAATACTAAAAAAAAATGAACTAAGTCAGAGCTCTGCAGCTGTAGAGCCATCAGCAGTCTCCATCGAATTGCCACCCACATCTCTCAAAGTGGACCAGTTCCCACATTAATTTCTGAAACACTGTCCTCCTTTCATTCCCAGAAGCTGCTTTTAAAGTGAAAAGAAGCTGCTTTAACTGCATTTTTAACCATGTGCTTCTTGGCCCCTTGTACTCTGTTGTCTTTCAAAGCTGTTGTTTGCCCACTATCTGCAATAACTTGGGTTATTTTTAAGTTACAGTGCAGTGCTCATCGGACTGAAAGCTTGATTTTAAAACTTTCTACCTATTATAGTTATAAGTAGTACCAAGTTCCACACGACTGAAATATGTGAAATATTTTGTTGTCATTTCCCCCTGCCCTGTTCTGTGAGTTTACATTGTGCTTTTGGCAGCGCTTTGTGTAAAGTCAGTTGTTGATGATGCCTTACACTTTTTGGCTTACAAAGAGTTTGGTTTTGCTTCCAAGTCTGCTCCCACCCTGTTGCAGAGAGCCCTTGCAGAAATGAAAACTTCTTAGACGAAACATCCACCATTTTGAGAGTACTTCCTTAGTAATTAGATTTTTAACAAGCCAGTTAAACCACATATGACATTTGGCACAAGTTCCCATTTTAAAAAAAAGAGAAACAACCCACTTCAGAGTGGTTGGCAGGTCAAACCAGCAAGTCTTTATTTATATCTTAATATACTAATTTTTTATCTGGGTGAGGTTTGCTGGGACTCTGTATCTCCTTATTGACAAAGGCTTTTAAAACTTGAGATCCCTTGGTTTTTTAAGGGTAGGTTTGCATTTGTTGAATGTTCTTTGCATTTATGCTCTTGGGAGCTATGCTTGTTGCTTAATGAATGGGAAGTTGGTGAAACTAATGAAAAGTATATGTTTCAAGGACTAAAATCTTGTCAAGTCTGCATTCTGATATCCCATCTAAGAGCCTTCAGGATAGGAATGCCTCAATAAGACTCTACTAAATATGGGTATGATTACAGAGTCTCTTCAGTGTCCCCATTCTTTATTACTGGAATCCTCCTTTTGCTGGCAGCCAGGGCACTCTACATCTCATTGGCAGAATTTGTGCTTCTAATGCTTTTAATGAATTCAGAATTCTTTTAATGAATTCAGAATTTACACTAGTATTTCAGTCCTTTATTTCATCATCTTTATGTGTGTCTCAAATTTTGTAACTGGCACTTTGCCTAGATGGGTCTATATTCAGATCTGTTTATGCTGCTTGGATAGGATTTCCACAGCTTAAAAGATGCTATTTTTTTCCCCTCAAGTTCCATGTCTATTATTGCATAACCATGCAAATCCTACTCTTCCCTTTATTGGTAATAGGGTCCACATGATTTCCTGTTTCTGTTACTTTGAAAAAGGCAGATAATTAACTCGGAATGTGCAAGCTCTGACAGTATTTTGTCTGCCCCTGTGTCCAAACCCATTTTTATGTAAGCACATGGAGAGGATCACAGGGATCCTTAGCAGGGTTGTTACTGCCTGTGTGGTTACCTGTGTGCTGCTGGGCTGTCTGAGGTGGGATCCTGCTGCTGCTTGAGCCAATACAAGGGCTTAGAGCTGCTGCTGAAGGGGGAGATGGCTTTACTTTCACTTATCCTGTCTGTGTCTGTGCTCTTTGGACATAGCCCTTCCTCCTGACTGCTGTGCTCATCTCTTCCCTGACCCAAAAGAATACAGTCAGCTTTTTTCCACTGTGGGTGTATGTTCTGCTGGGCTGGTTCACAGAGGGGTCTGAGAACCAGAGTCTGAGCAAGTAACTGGCAGCAGCACATGTCTGGAAGGGGGAGTAAAACCTCTCCATTTTTGGCAGTGGTGAGCTGTTAATTTGCCTTTCTGCATCTCATGAAACTGTATCCCTCACTCCGGGGTGCTCCCTGTCCAGTGGAACTCCTGTGCTCTGCTGCACTGTAAACCCTGATGTAACATGTTTTCCTTCCCTAGATGAGATAGAATCAGCACTTACCAAATTATGATCTCCAAGCTGACAAGTGCTCCACAGCTGTTGTGAGGGGTCCCCTTGAGGGGTCAAACCCACGCCCCTCTCATTTCCACCTGAGGGCTCTGGAGCACAAGCACACCAGGGTTGCTGCTGCCCAGAGATTTGGGCACACTGCTGTGTGTTCACAATGTTGTGATTTGCCCCCGTTGATTTCACACTAAGCTGCTGCTTGGAAGAGTGATCCAGTCCTGGATCAGCATGTGCTGTAACCTCAATGCTGTTCATGACAGCTTTCAGTTGTACAAATCTCAACCACATACAATGCAGGGCTTAAAAAATGCCCTTGTCTACCCTCTTTTCAGTGGGCATGTAGAGGGTTGCTTGTAGCTGGGTGCTGCACACCTCTGCACTCAAGCCTTGAGCTTCTGTTACCAGAGCTGTGGTTTAAAATCCAGTGTCTTGTTTCCTGCTGCTGCTATTCCCATCTATGGACTCTTTTGTCTAGTGGAGATCTCCTTTGTAGCAGATTTGTCAGATGTTTGTAGAATGGCAGCACTGTGTTGTGACCTAGTGCTTGTGGAGCAGCTGCACACTGGTGTAGCAGGAAGGGTCTGGTTCCTCAGATAGATGGCTTGGCTGAGCCCCTCTTCCTGTAGGAATACAAGGGAGTTGGTATTTTGTCCAGAGGCCTTGGCCCTGGAAATTTTCCCTGAGGGGTCAGTTCAGTGGCTGCTTGTTTGGTGTTAATGAATATTTTTTTGTTTTGTTTTGTCAGAGGAGAGCAGATCCTATTGGACTCCTTCTAGAAACTTTCAGAGGGAAGCCAGCAGCAAATGAAAATTCTTATGACATGCATGAGAAGGG
Organism: Trochalopteron elliotii; assembly: GCA_024734555.1. Taxonomy (NCBI): domain Eukaryota; kingdom Metazoa; phylum Chordata; class Aves; order Passeriformes; family Leiothrichidae; genus Trochalopteron; species Trochalopteron elliotii. Next base: position 106,178 of record JANPWX010000294.1, read on the forward strand.
TTAACTTAATATTTTGCATGCATAAGGATAAATAAAGGACTAAAAAAAGGCAGTGTATTGGTTACTAGTGGTTTTGGGTTTATTACATTTTTTTCCCCATCTAGAATGTAGGCTAAAATCCAGCCTAGGTCAGTAATGAGGTGTTAACTGTTTAGTTGTTTGTGTAAAATGTTTACACTTGCTCCAGTCTTTTCCTCCCACCAAACTGGCCAGGATGCCATTTCATTCCTGTTTGTCTAGAGCAATGTCCCTCGCTTGAGTCTGAGCCAACTCACCTCCCTCCCAGAGACAATTGGGTCAGGACTGACCATTTGCTGCTGCCTTTGTCTGGGACTTCTGGAAATGCCTGAGAATGTGTTTGCTGTCAGGCAGAGATCAGAAATAGATCTTGCATAAGAAGAGCCACTCCAGGAGAAGACTGTCAGAGGCTGTACTTGCCCTCCTTGGAGCCCAAAGCTGTGTCCAATTTCACAGCTGACACACGAGGAGAGAAATGGAGACTCTCTAATTAGTGCAGATAGTTGTTCCTTGTGATCTTTTACAGGGCTAGCTGGCCTGTTGAACACCAGTCAATTTGCTTCCAAAAGGAGAGGATTCTGACAAAAGACTTGCTGGCAGGTGGAGCTCATAGCAGACTGCAGACTCAGGCTGAGAAATTCCAAATTAAATATTTTTAGTACAGGCCTAAGAGTCAGAATTGCTTTCTATTCTGATATAATATGGACTTGCTATGTTATGTTGGGCTGTTCAGGGCTGCATATCAGTTCTTCATTTCTGAAAGGTACATTTCTTTTGTGCTGTCAAGGAAGTGTGAATGTTAGGATGAGGCTTCTGATTTGTGAGCCTCATTGGGATTCAGGTGCAGTGGCTGCAGACTTTACTGCCTGCAGTAGCTGCAGGCCACAGTCAGTTCTATCAATACAAAATGGAATATGTGGAGATTTAGGTTTAGGGTGTGGAGGTGTGACAGCTGTGACTGAAAAAATGTGACTGGAAAAGGCTTCCATGTGATAAGTGCTGTAACTTATGGGTGGGGTAATCATGTGAGGACAGTGGCACTTAAATCATAGTGGTCTGAATCCCTGGAGGTCAGGAGCTGGAGTTCTGGGTAAGGCTGGTTACTACAGATCACCTTGTGATCCTTCTCTTGTGCAATCTCCAGCTTCTCTGTCCAGTGAAGCAGAGCCCAGCTTTGTGCTCCTCAGCATTGTGCAAACGCTGAGGTCACTTCAGCTTTTGCACACGCTGTGTCACAGGATGTGCTGCAGCTGTGATGTACAAACCCTTGACAAGCTTTTCCTCATTCTCCTGAAGATTGTTCATGGAGCAGAGGAAGAATTTTTTGACTGTGCTTATCCATCTTTGGAAATGGTTTCCTGTTATTCAGGACTCTGACAGTCCAGTGAATCTAGGTAGAAAGGAACCACACAAAGGATTATTTTCTGTTTCAGCTTCACACAACCATGAGTCAATCTCTGGAGGCATTCAAGGCTTCTGGTGCTGGATCTGGCATTCTCAGGAGCCTTTGAAACTGAAAACATTTTTGTTTAGTAAGCTGGAACATGAATTCAGTTTTAGGCAGCCAGTCTTAGCATAGGGTGTTTTTTCTTGGCATGAGCTGTTTGCTGCTCAGGACTGTAAACAGTGGGAAGTAAATATGTCTCTTTTCACTTCAAGTGTGGAGAAAGCCATGCTATAAAAAAGAAGATGCTGTATGTGGCAGGAAATAACCCAGCACTTCTGGAAATGAGAAATAAATGGGAGGACACACCTTTGGGAGGGAACAGCCTCTGAAAGTAGCTGTCACAGTGCTGCTGCTCAGTTCAAGTGCTCCTCTTGGAGGCAATAGGTGCAGAATACAACAGCCAGCCTTGCTTTCCTCTATGCTGGCCTTAGATCTTCAGTGCCAGTAAGAGTTTGTTCTTCCCTGTGTTTCCAGCTTTTGAACATGATAGGCAAGGCAGTGGAGTGGACAGCTGAGGTTAATTTGAAGAGGCTAATTTGAGGTTAATTTCAAAAGGCTACACTTGGTTTTAGCAGCTTTTTGTCTGAAAACCAAAAAAACATATTCAAACCATATTTTGTTTCTCTGGAGCATTTCCCCTTCTGATGGGAGAAGGGACTTAAAACATGAATCACTTTCAGTGTGGGGATGCTCAGCACACTTGTGACGTATTGAGGAATATTTATCTCTGACCACAAAAGCAGTTACGTACCTTGTGGGACTTCCATTATCTCAGCCATCTAATGAACTGTTCTGAGATAGTGGAAAGGGGATGAAAGTTTTGATCAGGAAGTTGGAGAAAAGCAGAGTAACTATGTGTTTTTCTTTTGTAGGTGGTGGTTCATTTCTCTCACCCGGTTTAAGCTGAAGTCTAGTTTAGTGTTCACAGAGCTAAGTGGAAAAATTCTGTTCCTATGGGAAAATCGTTTGTGGTTCCTTTACACAACTTGGACTGTGGGCCAGGGAGTGCTGTGGATTTGTATTGTTTCATCCAGGAAACTGTGCTGACTCAATCTTTAAAGCACTTGTGGTGTGTCTCAGCCAGCAGGCTGAGCTGGTGATCCCATGCCCTGGGGAACTAGTTAAGATCAGGTTACCTCCCTGCCAGCTCGGTGATGTGAATGAGCCAGCAACTGAAGGATTTCCCAGCCTGTTGCATCCAGGATGACACGAGGTGAGGCTGAGGTGCTCCCTCAAGGAATGGGGCTGTGACTCCAGGGGCTGCTGGTGTCAAGCTGCAGACTGGTCAGCTGGTTTTCCTACAGTGTCCCTGTGCCCTTGAGAGCCCTGAGCTGCTGGGCCACACAGGAACCTGCTGACTCCACGTGGGGCAGCCCAGCAGCCTCACCCTGCAGACAGAAACACCACTGCAGCTCTGGGTGTCACAGCAATGTTTTCATTTACAAGGAGATGGTGTGGACAGATCCAGGAAGGATCTACTGGTGACATTAATGGTTTTTCAGCACAGGCACACACAAATAGCCCTCCTGCCCATCAGAGGGATCTGGTGGAAGGTCTGAGCTCACCTGATGGCTTCTGTTGGGTTTTTGTGGCATACAGAGCTGGCTTATCTTCAGTTTTATGGTCAGAAGTCTCTGTCAAAAGCTCACTCTTCAGCTCAGCAGCACAAAGGAGAGTATCAGTGGGTACACAGCGTGTGCAGCCCTAGGGACTGAGCCGTGTCACAATTCTGGGGCTGGAAAGCCAAAACAAAATGACAGTGTAGGCTCAGGTGGAAGTGGCAGGTAATGGTGAGGGGTGTCTCCAGAATAAGGAGCATTTGAGCAGTCTGCTGGTTGCATCTTTTCAGGCTGCCTTTTTTTCTGGTCTGCATCTGAGCTGCAGATGAATTATGGGAATCTGACAGGAGGGTAGGTGATTCCTTTCAACTGATGGCAGGATGGGCTGGATTTACAATTTGTGCTCTGGCCTGAGTTTTGAAGGTGAAGGAGAGCATTTCCATTTAAAGCAGAAATTTTATTCACTTACTTGAACAAGGGCTCAATTCTGGCATTGGCCTTTTAAATACATTTTCTAAAAGCTACTGAAGTCATAGAGTGGTTGGAGCTGTGCTTTCAAGAAACCTGTTGAGTTTATCTAAAAAAGCTGAAACCAACACCTCAGCAAACTTTTATTGGATTAGTAAGTTGAATTAGTTTAGAAAGTGTCTGGTGATCAGCAGAGCAAGTTCCAGGAACAGCCTGGGTTTGCATGCTGGGGAAGGGGGGATCCCAGGGCCTTTCCCTTACACTGGCAGTGTGTGGTGGTGTCAGCTGTGCTGGAACTACAGCCAGAGCACTCCAGGGGTCTGCAGTTTATCCCCAAATGTGCAGTGAGTAGTTACTGATAAACAGTTCCTGAAATTGCTTCACAGAGGCTGTATTTGCACAGTCCTTTACAACCCCAGGCTTGGGGTGGTAGTAGTGCATGTTAGTTGTGACCAGTCAGTTGGCCACAAGCTCTGGAACGAGCTCTCCAGCTTGGATCTCAGTGGTTGGGAAAGGAAGCCACAGTCATTGCTGCAGCTGCTCTTGCAGACCACATCTCACCCTGCAGTGTCTTGTCTTTGTTTAGACATTTGCTGATAGTGGTCAGAGCTGGGTGCAGGGGCTGCTGTACTGGGCAAGGCTCACTGGTTTGGCTGTCAGTTCTCCAGTTATGGCACAAAAAGGATTCACGGGGGTGCCACCACCTGATTCTGACAGTTCTGGCTGTCACAGGATGAATCCTTGCTCAGTTTGTCTCTGCAGCCTGGGGCAGCCAGGCTTAACTGCTGCTGGGAGGTTGTCTGCTCTTAAGCTTTTCAGGAGCACCCACATAAGTTTGTAAATTGGTGCTACAAATGCAAAGTTTTGCTAATTTTAAGGGGAGGGGCAATTCTGGTATGAAAGTAGAGATAAGCTTCAAAGTTTTAATGGCTGTTGTCTTTACTGTAATTTACCATACCACATATTGATATTAGTTTGGACATTGTTTCTGTTAAGCAGTGACACAAGGCATGACTTGCACCAATACCTTGATAGTGAGAAAGCCCAAGGCTTTAAACGTTAATACATTAAAGAAAGAGCTGAATGATTTTACTGACCATGCAACTTGAACTTTCTCTAGGCAGGTCTGAGTAGTGTGAAGTAAAATCCCAGTGGCTGCTCTGTGCTGATTCTCCAGCAGTTGTTAGGTCTGGAAAATGACTTACCTTTTATGCCTTGACTTTTTGTGTATCTTAAATAACAATCTGCCCCTGCTTCACAGGAAAGCTGAGAGCTTTTATGTGTCCTGTGTTCTAACCACCTTCCTGACATATTGGTTAAATTTTGGAAAACTTTTAAATGTCATCTCCTCAAAATGTTTTACACAGTAAGCCAAGCGATTTTACATGCTTTCTATATATGTGAACTGGAGAACTGGAGGATTTTAAGAGAATCTAATTGCACTTGGAGTTTTTAAGGTCTCCTTTTGAATGTAGCCTTTGTATTTTATTGCTTTTGTAGTCTCTGATCTTTTTGCATTTAAAAGCATTGATTAGAATATAATGCCTTAAGAACCTGTTAATAAATGTCTTTTACCTGGAAGTCAATGCCTGTCTTTACCTGTTCATGATTTTCCTATTTCTGATAAAGCCCTTCAATTTTGCTGAGAAAAATCAGAATGGGAATTCCTGCCCTTGGTGTTTGGGGCTCCCCACACCTTCTGCAGTCAAACTCCAGGGCAGTGAGAAGTCCTAGCAAGGCTCCAGCAAGTCTTCTTGGTGCAGGTCTTGTAGAGCACTGCAAATATTTCTTTTGAAAGGCTATTTAATAGGATAAATATACCCAGGCTCCCCATTCCTCTGCAGTTACTCACCACGTAAAACTGTCGTGCCAGGGATTGGGTTACTGCCTTGAGCTGTCTCCCTCTATGTGAGCTGGAGCTGCATTTACTCCTGGAGGTGGGGGGGAAGACTTATTTGAACCTAATGAGATTTTTAAAGTTTGCATTTAGGGATTTTGCAAAGAGGTGGCTCAGATGAGGCTGCAAGCTCAAACTTCAGTTCTGGAGATGCAATTCCCTTCCCCTCATTGTCTTAGGGGACAGCAAAAATCAAGGATTTGAATTCAGCATCCTGCAGGTATTAAGAAAAAAGGGCTGGAGAATGGTGATTCTGCCAGTGAGAGGTCTGCAATTCATCTGATGCTGAGTGAGACAGCATCAGACATGATTAGCATGTCAACTCCATATCCTCACTGAGAGCTGCCCTTAGGGGTATCTTGATTTTTATTTCTATTTGCCAGTCCTCTAGGAATCTTCTGCTGCCTAAACCAGGAAAACTTGCAGCACTTCTACTTATTTGGGTAAACAGAGGCAAGGGGAAAATAGGGTAGGTGCAGATAGCTGTTCTGTGCAGCTGCAGCAGAGGAAATTCTGTAGTTTGTGCTCAGACATGTCCTCCTGATCCCCCAGTGTGCTGTGTCAGGGACATGTGGCACCGGAGATGCTGGGGGAGATGGGACTCTGTGGCTGGATGCATTTGCTCTGTGTGCTGGCTGGATGAGGAATCCTGTCTCCAGTGCTACTCACTTTCCAGATGTCCCATGCAAGAAGCAGAGCTACAGCAATGTGTGGTTTAATACATGTGCAGATGTGGCTTTCAGCTGCTGAAAATGAAAGGCTGATATCTGAGGCATTTGAAGTATCTTGCTTCAGTTATGCTTCCATTTCCTCCCCTGCAGTAGATGAGATGTGGAAGAAAATTGACCACCATCCTTTTGATCTACTCACTGTATTGATAATGCTGTGATTTGCTGTGTCAGCATGGCTTAATAATCCTCAGTTGTTGAGAGAGATGAACTGCATATGAAAATCCTTTCTCCAGAGGAAAGCAAATTTAGATTTCTCTAAATCGCCTCACTTAAAAAAAGAAGATAAATTTTAAGCTTATGAATAGCGGAAAATAATTTACTGCTTGAGGAAAAATTAGCATTGAAAAGCTGCTTAATGTCACTTGGCAAATGTGAATTTGTTAATGCCTTGTCATGTAGGTTTTTTCAGAACTAGTCCATGATGTGTTCTGCTTCACTGTGTCACATTAATCCAAGAGCATTTTTGAGATGCACAGGAAAGGGGAAGTGAACAAATTATGCTTTGATAAGCATGGGAAGATACATCTAAATATATGTAAATATATATTCTTTTCAGTAGCTTCACTCTACCTATTTAAGGGGCCTGAGTGCAGCTCAAATTCCTAGAAAGGGGTGTTGATGTGTGCCTCAGTACAAAGGGGCCCCGGCGTTACCCACTGCTGTTGCCGACTGTAGAGCAGTGCTGTGATCCCTAGGCTGGTGTTCCTGCTCTGTGTCAGACAGACCCGGGCTGTGGGGAGCTGAGGAATGTGCCCCTGGCTGCACAGAGGCCGTTGCTGCTGCAGGATGCTGATCTGCAGGCCAGCGAGTGCTGACACGCAGCGATGCCCAAGGAGCTCCTGCCTTGGAGCCCCTGGAATGCCTGAGCTGTTCCCGGCCCACGGAGCTGTGGGCTGGGGAGATAGTGCAGGAATGTGCACCATACAGCTTGCTCTTTTCAGTGCAGCTTGAACTGCTAAATGGGGCTTAGCCTAAGCATTTGTCTTGCTCTTCCATCTTGCTGCTTTGGTGGTAGAAGGGATATTTTCTGAGTGGTTTAATGCATTGGATCTCAATGTGAGAGTTCTTGTTCTGAGCTGTTGAAATTACCAGCAGAGCTTTTGCTTTTGCTGGGAATTACCTTGAAGCAATGCAGTTGGTATTAAAGGGCCTCTTGTACATATCTAACTAATGTGCAGAGTGGTGTGGAGGATTTGTAGACCAGAATCCTAAGGACCTCATAGTTAATAATCATTTTTGGCCAAAGTGGGGAAAGGGAGAGAGGAGCAAACTAATGTTCCTTGACCTCCAAGTGTCTTGGAGTGCTTTATGGTGGTAAAGGTGTCAAGTGTGGTATCATTTTTTAACTGACCCTCCTCCACAGGAAAATATGTGTAGAAAACCGACCTGAATGCAAACAACGTCCTCCCATGCTGGGGAGGATGTGGTTTGAGTAGCCCTCAGCCCTAAACACGATTTCTATCGAGTATGTAATTTTTGGGTTGTCCAGTGGAGGGGAAGAAGATCCTGTCCTTCTGTTTCATGTTTTCACACAGCTTTGTCAGGTGGTTGGCCAGGTTACCTGAGCCCGTGGAGGACTAGCCGTGCACATGCTGAGGTGCTCTGAGCTGCAGTGCACAGTGAGTTAGGGTTTTATTGGCTGTGAACTGCTCCACAGTAGCCATGATAAGCAGGAGCGTCCAGGTTGGTGGTGTTCTAGCAGGTATCCCTTTTGCATAATCCTGAGCAGCTAATGGAGTGGAAAATGCAGATTTCTATATGCACAGCCCATGCATAGCTGAGCCCGAGCGAGTCTTTGGAAACTGGGCTGATTCTGTTCCATGCACGTCTGTGAGTTGAGGTTTTGTCTGTGGGTTGTGGTAGTGGTTTGCTGTAGTGGTCAGAGTGCAGAGAGGGGTGATCCTGGTGGGGAGCAATGGTTTGAAGGTCCGTTATAACTCTGTCTGGGTTACTTTACTGCTACAAAATGGTTAAATGCATTCTCTAAACCTACGGTCTTTATCCTTGGGAGGTTCTGCCTCCTAGAGCTGTGTCTGTGGTGTTCCAGAGAGTATTTGGGGCAGCGGTGAGGCTGTGGTGAGGTCAGTGTGTGTGGCTGTTTCCGGACTACTGGGCGGTAGCCCTGTGAAGATCCGCGTCTCCGTGGGGAGGTGCAGCACACGTGGCACCGCCGGGAGTTTCTGTGTGCCCGAAACAGGGACAGGTTCCCGGCTCTTGAGGGGCTGAGCAGGCGAGGTGAAGGCACTGCCGAGCCGGGCACTGCCCTGGGTTTGGTGGCTCTGTCCCTGTGAGGGTGTTGGTGGTGGTGCCCTCTGATGGATGGTGCCGGTGGGCATTGCCCCAGGCACTGCCTTGCGGCGGCCCCGTCAGCTGCTTCCTACGGGTTGTGGGGACTGACTGCCTGATTCACACGTCCTGCAGCACTGTCCCTCAGGAGTCACCTTGGGCAGGAGCACTTCATTACCCAGTAAATCGATCGAGACTTTAATATTTCTATTTAAGCATTTAATATTCCATTTAAGGAGCGGTCACTGTAGTGAACTCAGTGCTGTGACGGGAGGTGCAGCATTGCACAAGGCACAGCATCTCTGTCACAGTTCATCAGGTTACAGCTGCCGGTCCCTTTTGGAAAAAAGAGCGATGCATCTTTTTCTATTAATAAATCTCCCTTCTTTCCCCTCATCTCTTATCTCACATTGTCTTCTGGTAGTTGCACAAATCCTAAATGAATGCACGGTGCTTTGGGACCTCTTGGGATGAAGTGCTTCATGGAAAACGAAATGTTAATCCCTTTGGTTAATTTTTGGTTGGGTTTTGAATAATAGCCTCAAGTCATGCTCTGGACTGTAGAAATCCTTGGGATGACCTCCAGGGGAGCGACGGGCAGCCCGTGCCTGTGGACTGGAGAGTCGCTTCCCTCCGGCAGGGTGATGTCCCTGAGGTGGGACGGTGCCACTGCCACTCCTTACCCTGCCCTCGCCGGGGACGTTCTGCTACTGGTGTTGGGCCCTTTAAACGGGCGCGATTTCCCGTTTCGGCAGAGTTTCAGGGACCTGTGGTTGCTGATGGGATTGGATCCGGGAACAGCAACGGGGAGGGACGCGAATGGGGAAGACCTTCCCTCTGTCGTGGCTGTGAGCTTGGAGCGACGGGGGCGCAGGGAAGGGAGGACACGGGATTGCAGGGTTTGGGAGAGAGAAAGCACAAGAAGTCCTTTCGCATCGGGAAACCGGTGTGTGAGCGCCTTTCCTGTCCCGCTGGCTCGGGGTGGTGCCTTCGTGCATATACAGCTGCTTCCATATCAGCTGTAAAGTTGGAGTTTAGTTTGAGTAACCGAGTGATTCCTCTCCGGCCTTTTCTCCTCCCTCCGCTTTCCGTTCCTCGGCTCTGCCTTGTTTGCTCAAGTCAGGAAGGGGGAGGGTATGGGGAAGGTTAATCATTAATCTTAACTCCTTCACAGCCATGGAGCTCAGTGCTCCTGGTATTTGCAGAGCTCCCTTCTTCCGCAGACCTGTAAAAGTAAACCGGTGCGTGTAGCCGAGCTCAGTCTGTGTCATCAGCAAAAGGCAGTGTGTGTCCGCCCCATGGAGCATCAGCACAGAGAGGAGCCGGGCAGGCGAGTTTCTGTGGCGAGATGGTTACAGCTGCCGGTCCTGCACTGAGGGCTGGAGGTGGAGGGTGGAAAAATGGTCTGCGTCCCCTCTGCAGGGCCGGAGGAGCCCAACACCCTCACGGGATTTTCACTTCCTGGTGGAGTTTGATTTGCCTTTGTCATTGGAGGGGAGAAGCAAAAACCACTCCTTCTCGGCAAGCACTTCTCCGGGAGGTTGGGTGCGTGAAACCTGCAGTCATAGGACCTGCCTGACTGTAGGAATTGCGGTTCATCGGCAGTTCCCTGGAGGTATGTGCCTTTCACTCTGGAATCCACCAGCTGTTCTTTTGCTTGAAAAGAACAAGTTCATTTTTCCCCAGCTGCGGAATACTTGTCTCCCTTTAGAGAATCTGTTTCTGGGATATTTTGGCCCCTTCAGGAAGAGAGATCCTGTGACTTTAATGGTTTGGAGCATCTTTTTAACTAAATGAAAGGTGTATAGAAATAATTTCACATGGTATTTAATTTGCTAATGGCCGTATTCTGCTCTCTGAGTGCAGGACTGCTTATTTTTTTCTTTTATGATGCTTTGGTTTTTTGAAAAGAGTGAATATAACAGCGGCACCTTCCTCATCTTGTAATGCAATAATACTGTCCTCTTCTAATACATTTTCTTGAAGGCATGCTAAGTGCATTGGCTGCTGTGGAGTGCTGTGCTCAGGAAGTGGCTCAGGGCTGGCAGGTGCTGCCCAGGGAGCTGTGGGCAGCCATTAGTGTGAGCAGTTGCTTGGTTGCTATTCTGGTGCCACCAGACAGCTCCAGCTCCTTGTGACCTGGTGTGGGGACACTGCAGGGTGGCCACGCTCAGGCTGAGCCCCTGTGCCCCAGAGCTGAGTGTCAGGAGCCTGCTGTGTGCAGGAGAAGGGACCTGCTGAGTCTCTCTGAAGACAGCTGGGTCTGTGCAGGGGGAAGGGAGATCCAGGGGGATTCACAGAGTGTCCCCTCCTAATTCTGCTGAAGGTGTGTTACTGTTTTCTGACTGAATTCCACATCTCCAAAGGGACCTCCCAGGTGTGTCCTGGTGCTGTTCCATGGAGAGCACTGATGTCTCCAGTGAACTGACTCCTCTCTCACAGCCTTGCAGATGTGCACTGGTGCTGCTGCCCCAGTGGAAAGCTGGGCACATGGCCAGGGAGGCTTTCTTTGGAGAGTGAGCACAGCACAGACCTGCAGGCACTCACTGGAGATCCCCCTGCAGGGACAGCAATGGGCTCTGCAGGGTGGGTGCACAGGCTGGAAGGTCCAACAGGTCAGGATTTGCCTTTGAGTCACTCCAGAGCAGTGCAGGGTTGGGAATGGGCAGAGGATACATTTGCAGGGAGAAATCCAAAAAGCTGGGAATGCCTTTTTATGCCTGATGTTTGACAGGACTGTAAGATACTTGTGAAGTGCTGTGTGATGTGGGTCCTGCCTGGCATGAGTGACAGTGTTTCTAGCTGGTGGACATTTTCCTTCTCCTGAGGAATTTGTGAGCAGTCTCCACCCATCTAGTTCAGAATTGTTTCCAGAAGAAACGGCGTTTACCTGGCAGCCTCTGGAAACTTGTTAACTGTTTGTATGATGTACTGAGAGGGATTTTTGTTAGGAGAACTGAAATAGATCCTCCACTGATGTACTGATGGACTGATCTGAACATCAGAACTGATCTGATCTTCTTCCACTACCTTGGACTCTGGAGAAAACACCTCCTGAGATCTTGTTTCCTGCAGAAAGCAGTGCCTGCGGCCACAGTAAATGACTCTGTGATGATGTGGGGCCTGTAATTAGTCTGTGTCAATATGCTGTTGGAGTAGATCTCTGGACAGGCTTGCCTAGGTTGCACTTCTGCAGAGTGCAGTAGGACTACGGGTTCCTGTTGTGTGTTTTTCCAGTTAAGGCAAAAATCTGAGACTGACACAGCTTTTCTGGCTGCTTTGTTACATCTTGGTGTTTTCTTTGTAGTAGGAGTTTGATTAACTCGTTCATTCCTGAGGAGCAGTAGTGTTTTTCAGGGCATTTGGTAGATTACCCTAGATGAAAATCCTCCCAAAAAACTTACAGATACATTGAATGAGAAGAGACTACACTGTAGTCCAGGCTTTTACCATATTGTTGGGGTTTTTTTTTCTTTCCTGCAGACGCCTTACTGGCAGACCTGGAATCCACCACCTCACATATCTCCAAACGACCAGTATTTCTCTCAGAGGAAACTCCTTACTCCTACCCAACTGGAAACCACACGTACCAGGAGATTGCTGTGCCACCCCCGGTGCCCCCACCACCTTCCAGTGAGGCCCTGAATGGCACCGTCATCGACCCCTTAGACCAGTGGCAGCCCAACACACCCAGATACGGCCACCAGCAGGTGAGTGGGTGTGTGCAGGGGGAGGGGGCTTGTTTTGTGGGTGCAGGATCTCTCAGGACAGAATAGGAAGAAGTGAGGATGATTTTGGCTATGAACGGAGCAGGGAAATAGGGAGAGGTGGGAGTTTTTATTAGAACTAACTGGTTGGAACAAATGGCAGAAAAGAATTTGAAAGCCATCGTCACTGTGCTGACAAAATGGTGGTGTGATGAGATTAGTGTTAGTCATCTGTCTTGAGCCTGTGGACGGCAGACTGGGGGTTTCCAGCACAAAGCTGTGACTCATAGGCAGGCCTGAAGTAAGAGGAAAACTGTTATTCCTGGTGTAGCTCACCTGATAGAAACTGGCTTGACTAAAGAGCAGATTCTTTTTTTTTTGTTCTGCTGGGCTTTGTTCTGCCCTGTCAATGCACGGGTTTGTAATGCACTAGTGTACATATTTGTTTTGTATTCACTGTTTCCAATGCAAATCTTGTTTCCACAGCCTCAGTCCCAGTCTCCTATATACAGCTCTAGTGCCAAAAGCTCCAGTGCCTCCGTTCCTAGAGACGGGCTCAGCTCTCCTACTCCCCGTGCCAGTGAAGAGGAACACGTCTACAGGTATCCTGTTTCTTCTAAGAGATAAGTCTGACTCACAACTTGAGCCTGCTGAGGGTCAAGCTGCCTTCTATAAGTGGAAACAAACACTGCTCCCAACGTGTGTTACATTGCTTTGTGTCAGTTTCGATTGCCTCTTTTTAACATGCCACTGTAACTTTGACACTCACTTCAAACTTTGACCTGGCCCTTGGGCTTGCTCAGCTGCAGGAGGTTAAGGGTCCATCAGACACAGCAGGATCTGGGTTGTGTTGTGAAGGATATGATCCAGACACAAGTGACAAATCCACCCCCCTGTTAAACCGCACAAAAGTTCTACAGGAGGTGGATGGCCTTTGGATTATTTTTCCCTGGGAACTCAGTAGTTTTGGCCTGGAGGCGTGTGCAGAGACTTGAGTTTTCAGGTAAATTCAAACTTCTTAAAACTTCCATCTCAGCAGGTCATTGATAGATAACAAGTTTACACTTGCAAAGGCAGCTGCTCTCACTCTTAAGAGATCGGAGGAGTAGCCTGCACAGTAGGACAGACCTTTCTGCTGACATAGGGATAAGTGATGCAGAGGCTGTCAGAAATTCATCCCAGGCACCATTTCACACTTTGGTGTTTCTTTGGAGTCGTAATCTAACTGTGCCAGCTCTTTCTGCTGAGCAGGAAGCTGCTTCCAACTAGAACTAATTCTGGGTAGAGCTCAGCTCCTCTCTGGGCAGTCTAGCCAGAGGTGGCTCAATGGAGACAGTAACTGCAATTTTTTCAGATGACTGCATGCAATTAGTATGAAATGAAGGTAATTAGAGCCATAAGTCCTCTTGAACAAGGATCTGACATGGGTTGGTTCTGGTGTGAATTGTAGCTGGTGTTTGGGTTCAGTGTGAAGTATGTTCTCAGATTGCAGTTGTGGATTTTGTTTTTCAACCTGAAGAGAGGGATAACTTCCCTTATGGAATTCATGATTGTCACTGGTGTTACAGGTGTCAGAGTCCTTAAGCTGCTAGATACTAACCTTTTGACCATAATGTGGTCCTGTGCACGGGCAGAAGTTCCCATTTTGGATTTGGAAAATATTTTTTGATAAAATAAGAACCTCTAGAGCATTAAAAGTAATTTCTTCCTTTGTAAAACCAGGAGAAAAAATATGTTCCTGCCATTGACAATGGAAAAACTGTTACTACAGTGTAAATGCTATAAAAATCACTGCATTGATATGAAGTTCTGCTTTGGAATAGTTTCCAATTCTGTGTGGTAAATTATATCACCCATATAAGACTAGCAGGAATTACAGCCAGTGCTTTATACATGCATGTGTGTTTAACACAGTAGAAAATAATATCAAGTTACTTTCTTATAAATTGATTAGAGTTCTCCAAATTAAAGGTGTGAGGACCTGGGGAAACCTTGAGTGTTGCAAGAGGCTATGACATATCCTACTGCTTCTCATTTTCTGCTACTAACCTGAAGTTTGTGCTTTGCATCTCTCTCCAGTCTGTGCTAGCCCTGCATTCCCTTGCTCAGGGAGGAGGCTGTTGCTGCTTGGTGTGGTGTCAGCAGAAACAAGTCGTTTTCCCGTATATGAACTAATGGTTCTGCTGCTGTTCTGTGCATTTTGGATCTACAGACAGTTAACTCTTTCCTGCAGGGCTGGGCAGCATGTAGTCCTAAAACTAGAGGCCCTGTCCATCAATGCTATTTTTGTAATTTACAAGAATAGCAGTGGCTGTGTTTAGTCGTGTCGCAAAGCACGTGTCTTCTTTACCCCCAGAGCTAAAAGCATCAGCCTGAAAAGACCACAGCACATGTGTAAACTTTGGGAACCTCATGAGTTTCCCTCCATATCTCTGCTGTATCTTGGTGCAGAAGTTTTACATTTCCCTTTTGTCTTCAGTTTCCCAAACAAGCAGAAGTCTGCAGAACCATCTCCTACAATGACCAGCTCCTCTCTGGGCAGCAACCTCTCAGAACTGGACAGACTCCTTCTGGAACTGAATGCTGTTCAACATACTCCTGCCAGTGGCTTCACAGCAGGTAAGGAATAGGAAGACATTAGATATGAGTGGATAATTTGATTCTCAGAATAGCAGCTTGCTTTTTCTTTCCAACATCCTTAGTGAGAGAGACCCCCCCCCCCCTTCAGTCCTTAATTGAAGATTCATTTAGGGTGGGATCTCTTGAGGTTTGAGCTGCAGCACCTTGCTCAAAGCAAGGCCAACTTCAAAACTGCCTCTAACTAAAGTTTGGAAGTTAGTTTAGGTTGCTCAGGCCCTTGCACTGTTAAGTTTTTAATATCCTTGAAGATGAAGATTTCGGGACAGTGTTTTGTACTTGCCTGCAATTAGCATGTGTGTGTGTGGAATGGGGCTCTGAATGTTTTTTTCTGCTCCTCTTTCTTCAGATGAGGCTGGCAGAAGCCCATCACTGCCCAGCGTGGCTGGCCCTCACTATGTTGTCCCAGAGAGCAGCAGCTCAGGGGGAGGGAAGGCTGCACCCCCAACAAAAGAAAAGCCAAAGAGAAACGGTGCTCGTGGGATCGAGGATGTGCGTCCCAGTGTGGAGAGCCTGCTGGATGAGCTGGAGAGCTCCGTGCCCAGCCCAGTGTGAGTAATGCTTTGGTGGTTGCAGCCTTGGGTGGGGTGGGATGGGCTCCTGGGGGAATGGTGACTGTAGTGTAGGGGCAGCTGCTGCAGGAGAGTGATGGGTGGAAGATGGGCGTTGTCTGAAGGGCCAGAAGTCAGGGGGTGGATGAAGATGCTGGTGCTTATCAATCTACTTCTGGATGGAAAAATGCATAAGTCATTCATAAGAAGTGGACTGTCCAAGCTCAGGTTTACAGCTGACCACAAATACCCCTGTCTGACAGAATGAGTGTTCAGGCATCATCTGTTTCTTAGCTGATGGGATGTGTGTGCACACGTGAGGCAGGATCTGCACGTGTTGGGGAAGCTGGGCCAGGTTGGGCTGTGCTGATGAACTCCCCATGCTCTGCTGACTTGAGGGAACAGTGGGACTTCAAGTCTAGGAGTGCCCTCCCAGGTTTAAACACACTCTTTAAAATTTTATTTTCTTTTTTCCCCCTGGCCAGGCCTGCAATCACTGTGAGCCAGGGCGAGGTGAGTAGCCCCCAGCGTGTCACTGCCAGTCAGCAGCAGACACGAATTTCTGCTTCTTCAGCTACACGAGAACTGGATGAGCTGATGGCATCTCTCTCTGACTTCAAGGTACCCTGTCATGACAGCTCAATGCTTCATCTTGTCCCTTCCCACCCCAGTCTCTTTTGCCTGTTAACCACATTTGCTGACCAGAATGCCTCCTTTACCTCTCACATTTGCTCTGATAAACTTCCTGTGGTGTATTTGTGCAGCTGAGTGGTGCTGTAGGTGTCCTTGACTGCTATAAATTCTCATCACTGGCAGTGCAAGGCAGTTCTGGGATCTGTTTTTCCTTCAGTTCTGCAGTTTGTCTGTTTGCCAAAGATAATAAGCTTTGTTACTGCTCAGTACAGAGTGAATTATTTTGCTGTGCTACAACTTAATGAGAAGGAGAGAGGCATGGGACACCACTCTGCTTACTGACAGAGACCAGGCCCTTCTGTTCTGTGGGATGACTCTCCTCTCTGGAGTGTGTGTGTTTTTTACCCTGATGTGCTTCCCTGAGGAGAATGGATATTCCAGGCATGTGGCGTGAGCACTGAAGCTTTTAAATCAGACAGAAGGAGATTTCAAAGGTTTTCTCTTAAAACAAAATCTCTTATTCACCTCAAAATGGGATTAAAGTTTGAGTTTCTTGTGGGGGCAAAGGACGGCAAATAATATTCAGTGTTTGCATATGTACTTGAATAACTTTTTCTTTATTCATGTGGGTATGTTACCATCCCTGCACTAGGTGATGAAACTGTGGAGGTTGTTTTCATGAGATTTCGTTTACCCATAGTTGTAGCAAAGTGAAAAATATTTTCTCACTTTCTACTTTCAGCTGCTTTTCTTATAGTCTTACTAAACTATTGACTTGGATTTATTTTGAGATGTGGAGAAAGCAAATATAATCTCTTTGTTAGGTTTGCCTTTTTTACATACATATCTGCTTTCTAATCCTAAATCAGTTCCTAACTCTCTTTTTTTTCCCTGTATGGAAAATTCTGCTGGATGCTTGAGATTTCTTGTCTGTGCTGAACTCCATACCCTCCTAGGTGACGTTAGGTGGGGCAGCCAGAGCAGTGTTTTGTGAGGAGAGGCACAGAACATGCAGTGACAGCTTTGCTGTTCGCTCTTCTTTCTGTGCCTGGTGGGTCCCATGAAGGTCAGTACAATACCCAGAGTTGTGACAAGTGTGTGAGTTCAGAACCCAGCACTGAGCACACATGTTCTGAGAAGCTTCACTTGCCTTGTGCTTGCTGGGATGGAATTCAGTCTGCCATTCCTGGCACATGCACCTAAATCAGTGACAATCTGGGAATTCCTCAGTGTTTTCTCTAGACTTACTGTAGTGTGTTTAGTCAGTTGCAAATACTGACACCTTAGTGTTGCCTTTTTTCACCTTCTGAGGTCCTAGGGTGTAGTGCAGTATTCCCACAAGCTCTGTTCAGCCTGGCTGAAACACTGCAGTGTTGTGAAGCTGGAGATGTTCCCACTTGTGCCACTGGCATTCCCTGCCCTGCTCCTTCCGTGTGCTGTGGGAGCTGAGCACTATGGCCTTGTGCCCTTTCTGCTTTTATCAGGAAACAAGCTCAGGGTGTGGCCCAGCCTTTGCTCCCAGGTGAGCTCCTGGCAACTGAGAATGGCCTTGCCCAGCACAGGTTTCTTTGTCAAGATACAGGGAGTGGAGGTTTTTGAGTGTGGTGTTCCAGTGCTTTGCACTCTCGAGAAGAAGCTTTAGAATCTCCAGTAAAAGCTGTGTGACAGAGATGAGCTGCTGTGACAATACACCACCTGCCTTCCTGGCTTAGTTTTCAGCTGGTCTCAGAGACCAAACTTAAATGTAGCAAGAGTTTAAGATTTGGTCTTTATTAAGCGCAGCATTGATATTTTTGTGAGACATTGAGTTCATCTGTGCCTAAACATTCTTCCTGGAGCACAAGGAACATGGCTTCTGTGATCATTTCCCTTTTGTTAATGATGTTACTGACTGTTTTTAAGTTACTTTCCTTTTTTCCCTGTCCTCCAGGTTGCTTCATTTTCCCTTCAGTCCTTTTTGTTTGGTTGTATCTCTTCTGTTTGTGCCAGCTGGGAGTGTTGACTTGGCTGTAAAAACGTATTCTAGTCTGTACCAGTGTCAGAATATAAGGGAGACAAGGGGAGTCCTTGTGAAGGTGGAATATGAAAGGCTGCTGTTTGGGTATCAGATCTGTGTGTGACTGGAGGAAATAGGAGTAAAAACCCAAATATGAAGTGTAATTAGTTGGAGTTGGTAGAAGTTGCAATAGATGGGGATGGGAGGAGTGGAGGGCACTGGTGTTTGATTTGCCTTGTACCCTGGAGTAAAAGGTGGTGTTACATCACCCTTTTATCATATTTTGCTCACTCTAATTTGTTACCCCTTCTTTTTGCTTAGAGAATCCATTTGATTGTGGTTATCTGGTTCATCAGTCATCAGGCACTGAGATTATTTAATGCACTTGTTTTTTTACCCTCTGCCATTTCTGTGTAAGGTGATGCCTGCTTACTGCATAGCTGTATCTTGTAGTTAACTGTTCTGTTACTGTTGGGTGCTCACCCATTGCTTTTATTACGGAATTAGGATGGTTTCAATGTTGAAAATACTCACGTTTGAGCAAAATGTTACTCTTGCCTTGAAAATGACTGACTTCATTTTAGGAAGTCTGGAAACCAAGTGTGAAGCACAGCACCAAACCAGGTTACTTTTACAGGTGTACCCAGCTTAGGCAAAATACAGAGAGAGGGCACTACTGGAAAATTCCCTCATGTTAATATACTTGCTAGTCACTTTCCTCTCAGCTGTAACTGTGGTCACAGTAGCCTGGCTGTGCTACCTGAGGGGAAGAGCAATCTGTAATGAAGTTGGGTCTCTCATTGCTCTTTCCTTTCTGAGAACAGTCTCCTTGTAGCACGACTGGTGTGACTTGGCAAGCGTGTGTGTGTGTGTGCCAGCTCCTGGCCCCTCATCGTGGTAGGAGCTCAGGTCAGCTGAACGTTCTTATTCTTCTGTTTACTGACAGGATTTGTGCATGTTCTGGTTATTATATCAGTTTTTTCAAGATAAGTATCTCAGAAAGGTAAGTGGAGACTGAGGTAGCATACACGGGGCTTAGGAAGTTATGTGTCCCTCCACCTCAGAGGTGTCTGACTTCTTTAGGCTTCTCTGGAAAATATGACTGAGAGTCAGAGCAGATCTCGAGATCCAGAGCTAGCTCTTGGATTTGTAAATCCTTTGTGGATACATTTTTAAAACTGAGAAGGCACAGTCTTAGTCTTAGGTTGAGTTGCTGTGTGAGCTTGTCCAAGTTGCTGTTCTGAGTCTCCCTTTCTAAGAAAAGGGGGTAGCACCACTTTGTCTCCTAGAGTTCAGGCAGGAACCACTGGAAGTGGGGAAAGATGATCTTTTGTTTTCAAAAGATCCTGTAAGTCAAGGAAAACCAAAACCTTTGTATAGTTGCTCTTTTTAGAATGTTTCTTGGATCAAAATTAATACTGATTTTATTACAATGTCAATGTGGAGTCTTTGGCCTAAGGGGAAGAGGCTAATCTTCCACCTAAGCAATGCTCACAAGGCCATGGAATGACTGACAGGCTCGTATAGATTCAGTGTGTGTCACTTCCAAGGTGAGATTAGTGATGTGAATAGAACAAAGCCCATGTCATCTGCTCTTGCTGTGAATGGCCTGAAGCTTTGTTTTCACTGCCATGAACTCAGCCAACTGGAGCATTTTATTAGTGTATCAAGAAGAAAATGTCATGCTTTGTTCTATTCATTGATTGAATTTTTTGCAGCTTTGGAATTTAAAATTTACATGTCTGACTGTGAGTAAGTTAACATGACCTTTATTCACAGTCGAGGCACTCCTGGGTTTGGAGCTGGCTTCCCCACAGTGCCAGTGGCTGTGCCATGTCCATGTCACAGCTGCAGGTGAACACTGAGCTGTCACTGAGGAGGAGGGCCCAGGAAAAGGATCCCAGTGGCTGTAGAACTCTTGAAGATTGGTACAATGTCATACTGGTTCCACTCTTTGGTGTCTCAGTTTTCTTTCTTACTCTAGGAAGTAAGGATTTGGGTCAACGTGGCTTTTTGATTTGGAAATCATGATTCTTAAAATGCTTGATTCTGTGCCTTTCTTTCCTTCTCCTTATCTCTGTCATTATCTTTTTCTCTCCTTATTCCTTCTATCTCTTTTTTTGCAGACTAGTTCCACTATGTCTCTGATTTCTGACTCTTCCCTAGAACCGCTTCCCAGTTCAGCAAATGCAGACTCCAGCAACACTCCTCACAGTTTACCAGTGCTGTCCCATTCCAAACACCCTTCTGCAAGTCACAGTGGGGCCTCGACAGTGCCAACATCTGTCCCCTCAGCAGACACCTGCATTGAGGAAGGCAGTGACACTGCAGTTCTGCTTTTGTCAGGGCATCCTGCTGCCCCTCCACCTGTGGCTCCTTTAGCACAAACTGTCCCTGTGCCCCCACCACGGAGCTCCTCTGGTTACGTTACTCGTGGGGAGCAGGTGGCCTTTGCAAGCTTAGTTCAGCTGAACAGAAAGCCTGAGTCTTCCAGAAATGCTTCCCAGGCTGCAGCAGCTTCCAGTGCAGAGCTTCTCTGTAGATCTGCTAATGTGGAGGCATGGGGCTTAGGGTATGACATGGCAAAAGAGACTGAGAAGGAGCAGAGAACTGACCCCAAAATCTCAAGTGTACCCATTTCAAGTGCTTTGAAGGGGCAGATACCCAAAGAGCTGCATCAGCAGGGAGCACTCAGGGACAACTCAGCTCTTTCCTCCCAGGGCAGAAGTGTGGTAACAGCTTTAGATGAGCTGTGGGCCCTGGAGCTGCCTGCATATGTGCCAGAGGTGCATACAAAGAATGACAATGTTTTGGATTCTGTTAATGAACCTTCTGTTGTTGCCCTGGATCGGCGGAATGTCTTCCCAGACACTAAAAACCAG
This sequence comes from Trochalopteron elliotii, assembly GCA_024734555.1. Taxonomy (NCBI): domain Eukaryota; kingdom Metazoa; phylum Chordata; class Aves; order Passeriformes; family Leiothrichidae; genus Trochalopteron; species Trochalopteron elliotii. The sequence continues at coordinate 126,990 of JANPWX010000294.1, forward strand.
TTGGCCTTTGTAGTGGAGCAAGGACAGGAGCTAAAAGCTGAAGTGCCACATGAAACCAAGGTACAGCACTGTCCTGATCTGGGCAAGAAGAGGCAGGGCAGAGACAGAACCCTTAGGAAGGCAGGTACTGCTAACATGAACAAGGCCAGAGGAGACCAGGAAAATGAGCAGTTCAGAAGCTCTGCAGTCACTCCGGAATCTCCTGAAAACTTTGGGAAGACTGAATGGGATCTGCCATGTGTCTCCAAACCACCCATTGAGAGGATTTCTGCATCAGGCCAGGCAGGCACTGAGTGAAAGTAGGAGTAGGGCCAGTCCTAGCCAGGACTGTTCTGCCAGCACACTAACAGTGTGTGTGTGCAGTGAGTGTGCCTGGGCTCACCCCACTAACAGCACGAGCTCTGAGCAGTGTCACTGACAGCTGCATGTCATGGGGCTTCACAACCCCCAGCTTTATCTTGTGGTCTCTCCTGCATGTGGTTCAGCAGCACAGGATGTGGCTGCTTGTAGGGACTTCCTTGTGAAATGGACTTCTGTTCCCTGCCTGGGGTAAGGGACAGCCCACAGAGACCTCCAAAAGCCTTTAAGGGCTGTTTCATGCTACTGATTGGGATGGCAGCTCCTCTGCTCTGCTTACCTTTTTAGGTCTCATTACTGAAGCTGTTAGTGTTCCTTTGCGTGCTGGAAGTACACTTTGTGCAACAGACATCTCTGACCAACAGCCTTGTGCCTGTCAAGGACAAACTCAGAGAGGCATCTCTGTGCCCTTGTGATGCTGAGGTTTTTGTAATGCTCAGTGGAGTGCTCATGCTGCACCTCCTATCTTGGCTTCCCGCTGGTTAATCTTTCCCTTCCTTTTCTAGACAGTTATTTTTGGCTGCTGTGATTATCCTTACAGGGTTTTTCCTTGCACTGAGTCACTGTTCTGGGCTGTGCCAAGAGGAATTTTGGCATTGTGGAATAAATGCCATCACTCTTCCTGCTTGCAATTGTCACTAATGTCTTTGAGTATATGCTGTTGCATCTTGGGGCTTGCTCTGACATTGCTCTTCTTTCTCTGCTGATACTATTGCCTTTGTCATTTAGATTAAATCTTTAATCAAGAGGACAAAAGAGACTTCGAATGTGCATCCAATGTCTCGGGACCTCTCTCCAAGGCGTAAACTAGGTCCTGCCATATTCCACAAGACTGAGCCCCAAGATCGCTTGATTGAGGAGCTTCAGGACAAACTGGGCATGGAAAACCAACAGGAGCAGGAGGAATGGCAAAGCCAGGATGCCTGGCTGACAGAGGGGGTCATTGTCACTGCCAGGCCCCGGGGGGAAGAGCAGAGTGGTGAACAGCAAGTAGAGAAGGTAGAAAGCAGGGTCACACATGCTGGGAAATTCCAGCATGTCCCTCTGTCCAGATAGCATTGTGTGGAGGTGCAGATTGAGTTTCTGAGCATCCTAAACGACACAAAATGAAGAACTAACTCTTTATATTTACCCCTCTCTGGCCTGAGAGGGAAGGCAGCACAGGGTCCTAAGTTCTGGATGTTTAAGAACTGGAGTGGGATCTGAGGGAGCTGCTGACGATATCTGTTGATGCAGTCTACTGCTATCACATCTCAAATGTCCATGTGGGGATTATTTTTAAAGCAGTACTGGGAAGCCTGACATATAGGCATGCTTTGTTTTGTCCAGTGCTGTACCTGTGCAGGACTTTCTGGGGATGAATAAGATGGTGCTCTTCCTTAAGCTACAGTGAACAGCACCTTTTCTAGTTCCCTTCTCTTTCTTGCTGCTTTTTCCTCTTAGATAAACATACTGGTAGCAGCCAGCCTTCCTGTTAAAGGAATTGCTTGTTGGTTCCTCTTTGGATTTATTCACCTTTCTTCTTCCTCTGTGTCTTTCTAGGTGGTTTTTCCTCCAGAATCCCCACTCCTCCCCAGGAGGACGATCTCTGTTCCAGCCTCTTCCCAGCTCCAGCCTTCCAAAGAAGCTGCAAAGATAGTCCCTGCTAATGCCTCTCCTTCTCCTGCCTCTGGCCCTGCACCTCTTCTCTCACTCCCACCTCAGCCTTCCCATGTGTCATCTACCCCAGTTCCTAGTCCAGTCTCTTCCTCTTCCTTCAGTTTGGCTTCCCAGCATCTCTTCCAGTGGGAAGCTTCTGATAATGATTATCATGAGGTTTCTGTTGTGGGCACCCCTCCTAATGAAGATCCCAAAGATTCCTGTTCTCCCCAGACCTGGACCCCTAGCACCAAGGCAGTTGTCTCTGTTGGCTGTCAGACTGAAGACGAAGCTTTCTTCCCAGAAATACAGGCAGGCTTCTCTCTTCTGGTTTGTGTTTTTAGCAGTATTTTCCGATCCAACTACTGCTTGTAATTTGACAGCTCAGTAGATACAGTGTTCAGGTAAAGGCTGGTATGAACTGCTGGATGGGGGAGAGGACTCATGGACAATATCTAATCCCAGCTGTAGCACTGCACAGTACATGTCTGTGCAATAACTTGCTGGGTCCTGTGTGTCCTGACAGTCACTTTGTGCAGCAGGGACTCCTGTTTTCCTCTGAGATTAAGAAGGTAACTCTGAAACACAGCCTGCAGCTCTCCCTGCCACAATCTCTCTGAAGTGGGGGGAGTAGAAGGTGGTAGAACATGCACACTGGAAGGAGCAGCTCAGCAGTCTTTTCTATGTTTGCCCTTTTAGGCAAGTGCCCACTTGTATGAGTGGATTGGGGGAGGAGATGGCATGGTCAAGACCCGAGTTCTGCATCTCCTGCCAGGGAAGGGCTGTAGCTGGTGGGGAGTCTTAATGTGTATGTGCAGTGCAGTGTTAGTGTCCAGGCAGCTCTCAGGCAGTGAGCAAGGAAACACCTCTGCATCTTGACCTGTTGTACTTTCCAGGTGACCCCTGCTCCTCCCCTCATCCGCAGTGCCAGTCTGTTGGCTGCTCCTGCACCCCAGGGCCCCACAGCCCCTGACAAGGCAGGGTCCCCTTTCTGTTTCCTCAGCATGGTGTGTGCTCTTCTGATTGATGAGTGTGCTGGGATCTTCTCCTGGAGCTCCCAGCACAGTTAATGTGGATAATATCCTGTGTTGCATGGTTTGCTACTCATAGAGTTCCTTTCTGAACTTAAGTGATGACAGATCTCATAGGTGAAGGGTGGGAATTTGAAGGGCCTTTGCATGATCAGTTTATGAGGATGGTGTGCTGAGTGTCCCCTACAAACAGCATGCATTATGTACAGGAGGTGGAAACAAACCTCTTCCAGGTGGGGGCCCATTTGTGAGCTGTCAAGAGGGCTGGATGGCCAGGCCAGCTAGAAATGGACGTGTGCACAGGTATTTGTGCCTGCTCTGGGGTCAGCCTTGACTGGCAGGAGTGTGTGACCCCTCCAGGTCACTACAAGGGTGAAGTGCTCTGTTGCTACGTGTTGAATTCATCTCATCTCCTTTCTCCCTGGATGGTTTTTATCACTTGTGTGTGACATCTGTGCCTGCCCTGCGTGGCCATAACCCCTGGCTAGAGCAAGAGAAGCTGTGATTCTTTCCACACAGTGCAGCCCTTTTCCTCCTGCTGCACCATGCTGGAAGCCTGGGCTTTATGCTGGGGCTCTGGACAGGCTTTGTCTCCAATGACCTGTCATCTCTCTCTGTGAGAGTATCCTTGTGTGTGTGCTTTGGAGACAGTCACTGTAACAGTTTTTGGTAGCAAATGTGTGTTGTGTAATGAAGGGTTTGTTTTAGGCTGAGGATGAGGAGCAGGATGAGGCTGATCTGTGCTGCTGGACTAGGAGAGGCTGCAAGTTATGAGAGGAGAGAGGATGGGAAAAGCTGTGTGTTAGGATCCACTGGGAGTCACGCTGCATGTGAGGCAAGGCTGGGAAGTGTGGATGTGTGTTTAAAAGCAGCTAAATTCATGTATGTCATGAGAATGTTTATACAAATGAGTAGAAACCAGGATTTGTCATTGAGTAAACTGGTCAACTGCAAGGACAAGCAGCTGCAGGACAGGGAACAGAGCTCCTCCTGTGGCTGGAAGGGCAGGGTCTGCTAAGGCTTGGAGCACTTCAGCATGTCCCTGCAACTTTGGCCATGCTGGCAGCAGGCTGGTGTGTTGTTCATAGGCAGAGATTTTTTCTGTTTTAATTTACTCTCTTAGTAAAAGAAAACGTGCTCTAAACCCAACTTCTTTGTGTGTCCCTAAACCTGACTGTAGCTATGGCAGTGCCAAGTCAGCTAAAATAATCTCTGTTTCCTTGCTGGGGTTTGTCTGCAAAGGGAGCTGTGGTGGCCAAGGAGAACATATGTTTTGTTTATAAGTTACAAACCTCAGTCAAACATTTCTCCCCTCCTCTGGGAAGCCTTTCCAAGCCGTGTGTGCTGTGATGGTGTGAATTTCAGAAACGGCCTCTGAGACAAGTATCCAAATCCCCTTCCCCCCACCGGTGCATTTCCAACTACAATACACGTGGCAGCCCTGTCTGCTGGGGATGCACTGCCCTCTCTGTAGGTAAACAGCAGCCAGCTGGGAGGGAGGGAGTTACTTCCTGCTTCCAGCTGCTTAGCTCAGGCATAGGGTGACAACCACCTGAGAGTGAGAGAGAGACTTGGCAAACAGATGTGCAGAAGGTGGTGCAAAGGGAGATGATTTTCTAGCTGAAAGGGAGGTGAGATGAGGGAGAGACAACTGAAAGCAAGAGCACAGGAATGGAGAGAGGTCAAGGAGAAGGGGCCCTCTGGATGGCGTCTACTTTGTCAGCTGGCCAGGAACTGATGAGGTAAAGGGAGATTTTTGGCAGAGGCTTAGAGAGCACTGTACTGAGTGCCTGGGATGTGCTGGTGACTTCTGCTGTATGTGCAGTGAAAGAAAATCAAATCCTCAGTTCACAGCTCTGCTGTTATGTATCTCAGTTCTCTGCATGTCTCTGCATGGGCAGAATACATGTGTGTACATGATCCTGGCTCTTATCAGCTTCTTCAGAGAGTGTAGCTGACTCCTGTCTGTCTCTGCAGAGGAATCACTGGCAGCAACAGCAGGCATTTATCTGATCAGCATAGCAGCATTCACCTTACAGGATTTGTTTTCTCTTACCTGCAGTTCATGGCACAGGGAAAAGCTGGGAGCAGCTCCCCTCCATCCACAGCCTCCAAGCCTGGCAGTCAGCTGGATACCATGCTGGGAAGTCTTCAGTCTGACCTGAATAAACTGGGTGTAGCTACAGTTGCCAAAGGTGTCTGTGGAGCCTGCAAGAAGCCTATTGCTGGGCAGGTGAGTTGAAGGTGCTGCCTCATTGCTGAACCTTGGGCTGCAGCTGGGAGTAATGGGGAGGGCTGTTTCGTGAGGCTGGAGAGACTGGAGATGCTGGAGAAACTGAAGTACTCTATTTATCCACTGGCTAGGTACGCTGTAAGCTCCTCCAGTGACCTCTACCCTGCCCCTGAGGGACTGCCCTCTCCTGAGATGATAGGTAATTCAGTTTTCATGCTACCCCAGTCCAGGGCTCACTTGAGTAGTAGAACTTGTCATTCTTGCTGACCTCCAGCTGGTATCTTCTCATGTGGTCTAGGGGAGGGAGAGATAGAGTTGTTCTCCATAATCTGTCTTGCCAACAGGTAGTTACAGCCATGGGGAAAACCTGGCACCCTGAGCACTTCGTCTGCACCCACTGCCAGGAGGAGATCGGCTCTCGGAACTTCTTTGAGCGGGATGGGCAGCCCTACTGCGAGAAGGATTATCACAACCTCTTCTCTCCTCGCTGCTACTACTGCAACGGGCCCATCCTTGATGTGAGTTCCCTGGGGGGGACATGGTGCTGGCAAGTTGCTGCAGGCCGGGGTGTTAAAATTCCACTTCACCCATGTATCCTGGGTGGAAGATTTTGTTCAGAGATTTCTGTATTTGTTGTGTCCTTGCTTTGAAAGGGAAACAGCTTGGCACACTCAAATTCTTACACTAGCGAGTGGAGTTGGTCTCTCTTACTTTGCTGAAGTTCCTTCAGAACCCCGCATTGCTCCATCATTCTGGTAATGATTCCTCAGCTGTTGTTGGTAGCCTGTGGTAACAGGCACCAGTGCTGGTCCTGAGGGCTGGATGGGGCCCTGTGTAAGGGAGGAAGCAGTGCCTAAGATCCTTTTAGGGTAAAAAAGTGTGCAGTGGGAAAGTCTGAACGAGCCAGAGGCAGGGGCAAATTGACTCTCCTCTCTAAAGGACAGTCTATTTTAATGCTTGCTCTTGTCAGCACCAACATTCATGTGTTCTCCCCTCTCTCCAGTCCCCCTTACTCACCTCTAACTTGAAGCCATCATTTACATGTCCTGCACTTTGTGTTTTCTTCTGAACAGAAAGTGGTGACGGCTTTGGACAGGACATGGCATCCTGAACACTTTTTCTGTGCTCAGTGTGGAGCTTTCTTTGGACCTGAAGGTACTGCTGGTTTATGCAAGGGGAAAGCAATCTCCCTCCTGAACTGCAGATGGGGGAGTGAGGCAGAACTGCTGCTGGGGTACAGCCTGAGGCATCCCAGGGGAACTACTGGAGTTCCAAGGGAGCTGTTTATGGGGGAAGGATGGTGCCAGTAATCGTGGCTTCTCCCTGGGGAGTAAGAACATGCCTCTGCTGGGATGGGAAGGGAACAGACCAAGGAACAGCTCTAGCTGCTGTGTGTGTTAGCAGGGGGAAGGATGGGTTGCCCTGCACAGGTGGTGTGGCCACAGGTGAGGATGGGGAGCTGATCCCTTTGCCTCTCCCCTCCTTTGGCAGGATTTCACGAGAAGGATGGCAAAGCCTATTGCCGCAAGGACTACTTTGATATGTTTGCTCCCAAGTGTGGAGGCTGTGCCCGGGCTATCCTGGAAAACTACATCTCTGCCTTGAACACCCTGTGGCACCCCGAGTGCTTTGTCTGTCGGGTAAGAAACCCAAGGTCCTTTGCTGCTGCTGTATGACCCCTCTTGTTTCCACCCTGAGGCATCTGGTCCCATATCAGGGAAAAGTGTCTGTGGGGTAGTGAGGGGCAGCCAGCCCCACAACATAAAAACATGACAGCAACCAAACACCTTCTTGTTCTCTGTCTGTTTATATTAAACTTTTGAGTTGCTTTGCTCTTTCTGTTCCCAGCTGCAATTATGGGCTTCTGCAGCAGCTCACAGATAAAGAGAGATATTTTCTGTGACCTTTAAATAATTATAAGCTAAGCTTCTCTCTGAGCACTTGCCTCAGCAATCAGGTTTTTGAGGATCTTCCTCCCGTTCTCCATGTGACAATGTAAACTGATGAAAGTGACCTTGTTCAGACAAACATGCAAGTCAGTGAAATAGTGGCAGGCTCCATACAACAGGCATAATAAACAGGAATACTGCAGATTAAATGCTTGGCACTCTTTCAGAGAGCATTGCAAATATTAACTCTTACTGTCCCCAAGAGATGAGCCAAATCAGCCACTGTTTCCTAGAGTGGGAGAGAAGGCAGAAACCAGATCAAGCAGCCAGAACCACAAGCTGCTGATTGCTGTTTTGATGCTCAGAGCAGACGGTCACCGGCCTGTTGGGACTGTCTGTGGCTCCTGCAGCGGTGTGCAGAGTGAGGCAGAAGCTGTGTCTGACTGGTGCTGGAGACTATGCTTTCTCATCCAGAAACTGAGACTTCATCAAGCAGTTCTGTTTTCCTTTCCCCCTGCTGCAGCCTGAATTAGTGAGGCCAGCACGGATTTCTTCCAGGCCACAAGATGTGATTCTCTTCCTGTTTCTGTAAAAGCAGAGCAAACTTTTCAGCTGTCCTGCTGACTGAGGGAAGAGACTTTACTGAAGTAACTGTCAGCATTGGTAAAGTCTTGGACTCACTGCAGGCAAACTGCATTCTCCTGGTACTGCAAGTGTTCAGCTGCCCATGGCTCTGCATGCTGTTTGCTGGACTCTTGTCCATACGCTGGGAGCCAGCTCTGTGTGATCCTCTGTCCTCCCTGGGGAAGAGATCAGCAAAACCAGGATTCAGGAAACTGGCTCCTCTGGGTCTTGCTGCTGCTATATTTGGTAAATCTGGCAGGGCCCTCAACTCTTCCTTAGTCTGCTGCCTCAGTCTGCCCAGTCTGGTGGGTGCTTCTGTTGCAAGTTCTTCAGTGAAGTGTCCTCAGCTGCCCATGCTGGTGGGGAGGGAGCAGCTCTGGACACTTATTAGCACACAGCTGGTGTATCCTCTTCCCCTTATCTATTCAACATCATTAGCACTACAGAACAAACAGTTTCTCCCAACAGTGACCCATGTGTAACTGGTGGAAATGTTTCAGGCTGGACAGCCCTTTGCAGAGTGTACCTGCCTAATGCCAGCCATTCTGGAGAGATCACACATAAAGATTAATTGGGCCTGATTTTCTCAGCTGGAACCAGTCCCATGCTCATCAGGATTCTGCTGCCTGAAAGTCTGTCTTGGTCCTTTCTTCTGCTTGCCCTTGTGGGGAAAAAAAACTAGGGAAAGGTGCTGCAGTGTTTCCCATCTCAGGGCAGGAATTTTCTCTTTTTTCCTGGCTGGACACATCTGCTACCTCATCCATAGTATTTTCTTTGTAAAAGTGAAGCCAGCTGGGTGAAGGAGCTGGTTTATTCCCTTGCTTGTGTCTGTATTTGTCCATTTCTCAGTCTTTTTTTGGAAACTTCATGATGGACAGAGTTTGGCTGTGGATAACAGGACAGTGCTGAAAGGTAGCCGTTCACCTGCCCACAGCACAGCTGGGCTGTGCCATAGAGCAGAGGATGCTTGTAGAGCTGCCCCTCCCCTCCACCCCAGCTTCTCATACAGCCTTTCTCCTTTGCTTTGTCCTGCTGCAGGAGTGTTTCACCCCGTTTGTCAACGGCAGCTTCTTCGAGCACGACGGGCAGCCCTACTGCGAGGTGCATTACCACGAGCGCCGCGGCTCGCTCTGCTCCGGCTGCCAGAAGCCCATCACAGGACGCTGCATCACTGCCATGGGCAAGAAATTCCACCCAGAACACTTTGTCTGTGCCTTCTGCCTCAAGCAGCTCAACAAAGGAACCTTCAAAGAGCAGAACGACAAGCCTTACTGCCAGAACTGCTTCCTCAAGCTCTTCTGTTAGAGGCACCATAGATGGGCGCTAAAGCATCTTTCTGCCACCCCCTTGGCAGTTCTGTCTCTCTGAACATTACTGTGATTTAGGAACCTTACCAGGCAGGGGAGGAGGGGGGTGGGGGGTGGGAAGTGCTGCTATGGAGAGGCAGTAGATCCAGCCAGAGATGAGATGGACCATTAAACTGGAAACGCCCTTGCTGAGTCTCAGAAGAGAGAGGCTGAGATCCCTCATTACGGTGTGTGTGTGTGTGTGTGTCTGTGTGTGTGACTGACAGCTGAGCTTAGCCCGAGGGCTCTAACAGGGAGATTTTCCCAGCCCCCTCCTGGCAGCAGGAGGCTTTGCCAGTACATTTCAGCCTGTGTCAGCTCTCTGAGCAAATGGTGACACTTGCAGACAACACAACCCTCTGCTCTGACACCTCATTCTCAGGCTTTTGCCTGCACAGTGAGGCCAGCCTGTGACCTCAGTGCCACCCTGGCTCTGCTCACAGTTACATGGTGTGTGTGACTTGCTGAGACCAGAGCATCAGCACAGGCAGCCAAGACCCTGCAAGGGTCTCTCCAGTTCCATTACACTGTAAGGAGATAATACCACTTACTCTTTTTTAAATTAAGAGGAATCAAGATGTTTCTGTGTGGGGTGGTTTTCTTTTTTTCCTAGTTTGTTACTCCTTTTCTCAATGCCCTTTCTCAGCACACTGGAGCAGGAGGTGTGGGGTAAGCCCTGACCATCCCTCAGCACTGTTGTGCTCTCCTGTGGGGACATGCCGTGCCAGGCAGCTCCATAGGCACTCAGGGAATCTGTTCCCCTCACCTACTGCTCCTGGGGGAGAGGAAGAGGCATCACCCCTTCTTCAAACGCAGGTGCAGAGAGGTTAGAGCAGCCTTTTTCATCCATCCCTGTCATGAGCGAGTGTGACGTGCGTGTGTTTATCTGGCCTGAAACTCTCCCATCTATCAGGGCCTGAATCTGTCACAAGAGTGGGGGAAGGAAGGGTTTAAGAAGCCAGGAAAAAAAAAATCCTAAATTTATATCCTTTCTTCTTCCAGTTTGCTAATGAGACCTATCAGCCCCTTGGTGTTTCCCTTTTCTGTGCTCTTGTTAAACATGTTCTACTGAGAGATGCTACAGCAATAACCTTTTATATTGACTGTTACTGGTATAACGAGTCCTGGGGGTCAGGTGTGCTTGGCACACTTGGTGTTTTACTATCAAAGTGAATACTGTATCCTGTCTTTGATAAGAACTGTAGATTTCTACACTGATTTTGAATTCATATCTAATTTACTTTTAATCCTCTTATACAGAAATTGGTTTTGAAGTGATTTTAAGAAAGCAACTTTTATATCAAGCTGTGCTGTTCTAGGCAGTGTGCCAGTTGTGCTGGCTTACTGCATCTGTAATCTCAACGCTTTATTAAGCCTAACTAACATTAAATATTTCCTTTTTGTTGCGGGTTGGGAGGGGCTGGAATCTATGGGTAAGGGAATGTGACTTGTATTTTTTTTTCCCTAGCACAGGCAGGTGAACTGTGAGTAGGTTTGGGTTTGTTTTTTTTTCTCCTCTGGGTCATCTGAAAGCGTAATTTTGGTTTTTATTGTAACCTGTAAACTGCTGTATTTGAATCACCTGCCATTCTCCCAAAGCCCAGCTTCCAGGATGTTAAAAGTGAGTCTTAATACGATGCTATGGGAGAAGGAGCTCAGATATTTGCCTTTGGTTTCTCTTCTTCAGCTGCCTGAAACCAGAACAGGGTTAATGGGGGAAGGGGCTCCTTTCTTTCTGTGGAAGAAAGGTCTTGTGACTGAGGAGAAGAAACTGAGAGACAGAGTCTGTTCCTGACTAGCTGTGCAGCTTTGGGCCAGTCACTAAACCTTACCGTGCCTCAGTTTCCCCATCTATAAAATGGGAGCAGTTTAGCCTGGATTTGTGAGGTTATTGTGAGGCCTAGTTCATGTTAAGTCTCTGGCTGGAGGGTGCTATGGAGAGGGAAGTATTGTGCTGAAATTCCCAGTGGCATTCTGTGGTACCAGCCCTGAGAGTGGCGTTTGGAATTACTGCTCCAGAGAGCTGCAGCTCTGTCACCATTGGCATCCTGTTGTGTTTTGCAGCTCATCAGGTGCATTATAGGGGTCCAGGGGCGGCTGTGCCAGAAACCAGCCCTGAAAGCCGTGGGTCACTGTCCCATGTAACCTCATCACGGTGCTGCACTGCCCAGCTCAGGTCACTGAAACTGTCCCACTGATTTCCCCCAACAAACAAACCGCAGTGTGTGGGTGTGAGGCCAGAGGGAGCTGTGGGAGCGCTGGAGCTGTGTCAGCTGGGCTGAGCACAGCTCTGGGAAATTCTTGAGGCAGGAGTCCTTATGCATTTGCCTTTTCATCTTGTAAGTCTATTTGACTTAAAATGGATGTTCCTAAGCTGCCTGTGTTTATCTCGCTGGAAAGGCCAACTTCCTTGGTGCCACTGAGGGGACACACAGCTGTTGTGTGCAAGTGCTGGAGAGGGGTGAGATGTTTCTGGCACGGCCACTTTGTGTGACACCTGCAAACTGTGTAATCCTGTGCCTCAGTTTCCCTGTCTGGGGAGTCTTTAACCTACCTCACTGCTAGCTGAGGCTTTGTTAGTGACACTTGTGGCACACACCTGGGTGCAGGGTGCTGTGTGGGGTGCGTGGTGCTGAGAGGAGGCTCCTCTGGCCTTAGTGCTTAACCGAGATGATGTCACACTCACCTTCTGCCTTCATCTGGTGTCTGATACGGGATGTCACATCGATGCTACTCTGCCAAATAACGCCTGGTGGTGGCTGCCGCCGCTGTGCCTGTCCAAAATTCCCGTTCAGTCAGTGCAGACGCGGTTTTAGGGTAGCACAGCCGCTGTGGGGGTGTGGGGGTGCGAGGGCTGAGGATGCAGATGTACCCCCGGGCCAGGCGCTACCCCTGGGGAAGGCCTTTCACATCCCCTCCGGTCTGGGCTGGGGAAAGCTCCGCTGGGTCGACAATTATTTGATTCTTTCCTCCCTTGTAAACTTCTAACTCCGCTTTTTTTTTTTTTTTTTTTTTTCCTCTCCATTTAAAATTCTTGCAGTTACGCCAATAAAATTTTTACCATTATAGTCACGCCTGTGTCACGGTTTTTTTCCAGCCCCCGAGCTTGTGAGGAACCGGCCCCGGGGCGGGCCCCCCTCAGGGAGGGACGGGGGGAAGGAGGGGCAGTGCGCTCCGCCGGCCGCCAGGGGGCGACGCGCGCCCGGCCGCGCGCGCTTTCCTCCGCCGTTCGCGCTTTCCGCTGGCGTCACGCGCCGCCCGCAGAGCGGTGGATGATTGACGCGAAGAGCAGCCAATGGGCTGAGGGGAGGCAGCTCCGCGGCGCTTTGCGATTGGTCGTGGGCCGCGATATAAAAGGAGACGGGTCCGCCCTGTGGCCCTTCTTTCCCGGAGCCCTCGTGGAGGTGCGGGTGCGGCGCGGCCTCTGCGGGGCCCGGGCGGGACTGGGGCTGGGCGGCCGCGCCGAGCGGGAGCAGGAGGGGGGTCCTAGGCCGCGGCCCGGCTGTGGGGTTGGGAGCGCTGGGCCCCAGGGCGGAGGGAAGGGTGGGGACCCACCTCAGCCACTCTTCTTCCTGGCAGGTCTCAGCTCGTCTTTAAACCCACCGGGCGATCCTTGGAGCACCGCCGAGATGCCCAGGGAAGACAGGGCTACGTGGAAGTCCAATTATTTTATGAAAATCATCGTGAGTGTTGACTCGGGGCCCTCGTGGGCCGCTGCTGGGGCAGGCTGGGAGCAGCAGGAGCCGGGAGGGCCGGGCTGGGGGTGCTTTTAAGAGAGATAGGTGGGTGCTGTGGGGTGTCCGAACGAGTTCCTGGCAGTAGGAAGAGAGGTGAGATAGCCTAGATCAGGCCTCCTGAGAATTCGCCGTGACGCTTGCAGACTTGTTCAGGGATGTGACTCTATGGCTGAGTGAAAGTTGCAGCCTGTGGCATATCCAGCTTCACTTGGAGCTCATAATTCTCAAACTTATGACGCATTTTTTTTACGTTTTAACCTACTGAGCTTTTAATGCTGCTTTATGCACTGCTCCGAATTTCTTTGTATAGTTAAAGTGTTTCTTTTGCTATAGCAACTCCTGGATGATTACCCAAAATGTTTCATTGTGGGAGCCGACAATGTGGGATCCAAGCAGATGCAGCAGATCCGTATGTCCCTGCGTGGAAAAGCTGTTGTGCTGATGGGGAAGAACACAATGATGCGCAAAGCTATTCGTGGTCATCTGGAGAATAACCCTGCTCTAGAAAAGTGGGTAATGCTGCCTGAGGGCACTTCTGGGTCCTCTGTCTTGGAGGAGGAGAGGTTGTCTTAGGAGTAAAACTGAAGGCTGTCATCTTCCCTTCAGGCTGCTGCCTCATATCCGTGGGAATGTGGGCTTTGTCTTCACTAAGGAGGATCTGACTGAGATCCGGGACATGCTGCTGGCTAACAAGGTAAGAGAGATCAGCCCTCACTGCATTTTTACACTGAGATGGAACGCCAAATAAAACAGAGTCTTCACAGTGGACACCTGCTTAGTAGGAGTCCTCAAGGGTTGGGAATTGGCCCCTGCAGTCTTAGCTAAACTGCTTAAGTTCAGCTGCCTCAGCTGTGTGTGCCTGGGTGCTGCCTATCGTGGAGGAGCATGTCGGGGAGGAGGTGATCCCACAAGATCTGAGGTGAGCATTCTTGTACCCTCTCATCTCTCCCCTCTCAGGTGCCAGCTGCTGCCCGTGCCGGTGCGATCGCTCCTTGTGATGTGACTGTGCCAGCCCAGAACACGGGCCTCGGACCTGAGAAGACCTCCTTTTTCCAGGCCTTGGGCATCACCACGAAGATTTCCAGAGGAACTATTGAAATTCTGGTTAGTGAGCTGCAGTTGTTCGAGCTGTTCCTTGACTGGGAGGCCTTGATTGTTGCAGCTGAGGGAGCTGTGAAAGCCAAAGCTCTCATAAGTGCCAAGATGCTGTGTGAGCAGTGTGATTATTGCACTTTGGGATCTGGAAGGAGTGTGTCTGGCTTGGCTCCGGTGTGTGGTGTGGGGGGATTGAAGTTCTCCATCACATTTCGAGGGGTGGGCTTTGTCAGAGGAGTGTGCAGGTGAGCAACCTGTAGGTAATGCAGGAAAGGTGTTTCCTTTCTCCTGGCCTGCATGGACTTGTTTATGGGGTCTGGGGCTTTCTCTGCTTGTGCAACTGGATGTGGAGCATGTTGGTTGTGCTCATTTGTTCCTCCAGTTCCACTGTCTGTGTTTCTGCCCCACTGCTTTGACGTGCTGGAATTTCTTGGTGTATATTCACTCCTTTTCCCTGATCTCCTCAGAGCGATGTGCAGCTTATCAAGACTGGAGACAAAGTGGGTGCCAGCGAAGCCACCCTGCTCAACATGCTGAACATCTCCCCATTCTCCTTCGGGTTGGTGATCCAGCAGGTCTTTGACAATGGCAGCATTTACAACCCTGAAGTGCTGGACATCACCGAGGAGACCCTGCACAAACGGTTCCTGGAGGTGAGTGCCACAGCCCTGTCCCTCGTGTTCTGCCTTGCTGCTCTGGGAGCCAGCACTGCCCCAGAACAGAGTGTCCTGTCTGGTATTTTCCATGAGGTCCTGCTGAGCCAGGAGCTCTTTCTGGTTCCCTAGAGAAACTGTCAGGGAGTACCTTCCTGTAGGATGCTTCATCTGAAGCTGCTTCAGAAATCATTTAAGGCCAGTTAAAATCATGGAATATCCTGAGTTGGAAAGCCCCCACGAGGATTATTGAGTCCAACTCCTGGCCCTGCAAAGCACACCCCGCAATCCTACTCTGTGCCCGAGATTATTGTCCAAATGCTTCTTGAGCTCTGGCAGCCTTGGGGCCATGACTATTCCATTGGGAGCCTGGTCAGTGTGTGACCACCCTCGGGGAGAAGAACCTTTTCTTGTTATTCCACTTAAAACTCCCCTGACACAGCTTCATGCTTTTCTCTCGGGTCCTGTCACTGGTCACCAGAGAGCAGAGATCAGTGATATTTAAATCTTGATGTCTTGATTTCACTGGAGCTTTTACCTGTGTGCATTGCATGCTTTCCCTTGTGTTGGCAGTGTAAGGGTTGTCATCTGGCCATCCTCTGCTGTGATTTCTAGTCCAGGTTATTTCTCAGACCACAGGAACAGGAGTCTGTCTCTTTGCAGGGTGTCCGTAATGTTGCCAGCATCTGTCTGCAAATTGGGTACCCGACCATCGCGTCCGTGCCCCACTCCATCATCAACGGCTACAAGCGTGTCCTGGCCGTGGCTGTGGAGACTGACTACACCTTCCCACTGGCTGAAAAGGTAATGGCTGGCTCTGAGCTCTGCAGAGAGGGGAGTTAGAGCTGCAGCCAGGCACATTCACAGCATGTCCTCTGGTTTGAGAGGACTGGGACACGCCTGGGTGCGGGACGTGTCTGGAGAAGGAGCACTTGCTTCCATATGTTGTGTACAAATGGCAGAAGAAAGCTGATTTACCTGGTGTTTCTTCTTTGGGGCTGTTACACTCAGCATAGCTGAAATGTCTTTGGCTCTTCATATCTGTTAGTGATTAGTGGGCCTGTTTGGATTCAGGCAAGCTCCAAGTGCTGCCTTTATTACTGCAAAGGTTCAGTCCTGCATAATGTTTTGTTTCCTGTGAGTTTACATTTTTTCCCTCGCTTTTGCAGGTGAAGGCCTTCCTGGCAGACCCCTCAGCTTTTGTGGCAGCCATGCCTGTGGTAGCTGAAACAGCTGCCCCTGCTGCTGCCGCTGCTGCTGCTCCAGCGAAGGAGGCAGCAAAGGAGGAGTCGGAGGAGTCTGACGAGGACATGGGATTTGGTCTCTTTGACTAAGAGCAGCCGCCCTCTGCCTCTGTCACAGTTGGCCCAATGGGAGAAATAAAAAACTATTTTACACCTTCATGTGTGCCTGCATCCATGGTGTAGTCTGCGTATCAGCTGGGGTGTGGGGAAGGTGTAACCCGAGGAGCCCTGTGCTCCAGGACAATGGTTGTTCCCGGGACGGGGCAGGGGAGCGGTTGTGCCCCGGCCCCGGGTGCTGCAGGGGTGCGGTTGTTCTCGGGGTCGCAGCGCAGCTCTCCCCCGTCGGGCCGAGCACAGGCCTTGCCCACGGCCGGTCTGTGCTGTGCTGCCGCCGCCCGTCCGTCCCGTTCCGTTTCCCGGCGGGGCCGAGGCTCCCGGGCCAGGGCCAGCGCCTGT
>JANPWX010000294.1:143676-185658 GCA_024734555.1 Trochalopteron elliotii
CCGGCACGAGCCCCGTCCCGCCCGGCTGCGGCGCCGTGTGCGGCTGTTCCCGGTTCGCACCGCCCGGCCGCGGTGTGACCGCTCTCTGTGCCCGGGCTGCTTGGGACCGCCGGCTTCATCCTGCGGGGCTTGGGATGTTCCCAGAGCAAATCCCAGTCTGCTCGGCATCAGGTCCTTATTGGTACAAATACTGCCTTTGTTCTCTGTAATTGTTTGCAAAAGCATTGCTGGTATGCTTGCTGTATAATGTGTGCATAAACATCCTAAAAAGTAGAAATGAAAAGCAAACTGTTGAAGCCTGCCCTTGTGGCTTTTCTGTGGAGGCTCGGTGGATAGTCGAGGTTTTACAGTTTGTGTAAGTCACTGAGATGCTGGTGAGGTCCTGTAGTGTTATACATAATTTGGTTTTCATTTCTGTACTTAGGGCAATCTTAACACGTTTTTCATGTCTGCACACCTCCCTGCTTGTCATTAAGCAGCATGAGTAAGTGCAGCGTGATTTGAGTTTGCATATGATGAACTCATGTAATTGAAAGCTTTGAGAGAAGAGCAGGTCCATAACAGCAGCTGGTTCTTTTGGTTCTGGTGTCAGTGATATTGTTGGTCATCCATTGCAGCTCAAGCCAGCCTTACTGTTCAGAGGTGCAGCACTGCTTCCAGCCAGTTTTAAAGGGGACCTGTGGGTGTGAAATGGTCACGGCCTCAGGGAAGTGTGGATGGACTTCAAAGGCCAGGAAGACACTGTGCAGGATTAGCCTTTCCAGCGTGTCAGCAAAAAGTTTCATTGCAAGCAGCTTTGAAAAGCTCTTTGAAAAAGATTGAAAAGGGAAGGAATAGTTTTCAAAGAGTTTCCAAAGACATGGTCATTTGCTGCCTTTCGGAAAAATGATATAAGTTGCTCAGTTTAAGAACTGAATTTCAAAAGCCTTTCGTGGGGAGCTGTACTTTGGTTTATGTAAATGCAGAAAGCCTGAGTGTGTGGGTCTCCCTGGGTTGGCTGCAGTTCACGTGCCCCTTCAGGATTACCAGGACATCAGGAGATTAGAAGCTCCTTTGAATTCTGGAAGTTACTCTTTTTTGCTTTGAAAGGTCCTGTACTCCAGATTATGGGTCCTACCTCTTACTCTGTGTTACTTTTAGAGAGATAAGTGTCTCTTACAGAGCATGAGAGCACAGATAATTGGAGAGCAGTTGTCCCTCAGCCCTGGGGAAGGAGTTTCACAGTGTGTGAAGCACAGTGACCCTTCCTTGGTGGAAGAGATGGTGGATGCTCACTCACATTTGGGCACTAAGAGGTCACGTGGCAGCAAGTGACATATTCTGCTTGCCCTGGTTTGTGTTCTGTGGGTTGATATCAAAGGCAGTCTGATGTTTTTTCTGCTTTGTGGTTTTAGATTTCTGACACACTGAAGCGGTTTGCAGTGAAAGTAACTACAGCCAGCGTGAAGGAGCGGAG
The DNA here is from genome assembly GCA_024734555.1 of Trochalopteron elliotii. Taxonomy (NCBI): domain Eukaryota; kingdom Metazoa; phylum Chordata; class Aves; order Passeriformes; family Leiothrichidae; genus Trochalopteron; species Trochalopteron elliotii. Next base: position 145,133 of record JANPWX010000294.1, read on the forward strand.
AGAGATCCTCAGTGAGCTGGGAAAATGCATTTCTGGGAAAGGTAAAAGCTTGGGAGCTCTGTTCTGCTTACCTGGGTGGAGGAGAATGTTAAAATGTTTTGTTTCAAAAGGCTGTGTGGGGATATTTGTTTGAGGGAGGAGGGTGGCAGTGTTTTGAGCTAGTGCTCCATCACAGGGTTAATTCCAAGTGTGAGGTTTGTGGGTAGCACAGAACTCCAGCTTTTGGCACATCTGCTTTTTCCAGTCAATAGTTGGAGCATTGTGTATGTTAGTTCTTCATTAGTGTATCAGTTGAGTTTCTTTCATGACACTTGGCTTGTTCTTTTAGTACTCATGGAATATTTGGATATACACATGTATAGAGATGGAGAGCGTGGAAGATTACAGATGGTCTTAATAAAAAAGCTAAAGCAAATTTTTTGAACTTATTTCTCTCATCTTCTGGACATGACCGTGTTTCACGTGTTCCTGTTTTTTTTTAAAAAAAAATGCATAAAATGTATAAAAAGAGCAAACTTTTACTGTGATTCTTACAATTTTGTAGATGCAAGCAGTTTACTGATTTCAGTCATGAAGTCAGTCGTGTTTGCGTTAAAAATTAAGAACTCAGTGATTTATGAAGTATTTTGAAATACATTGTTACAGATCTCCCAGAAGGTGCAGTGAAAGGCCTTTGCAAACTCTTCTGCCTTACTCTGCATCGATACCGGTGAGTAAATTGATGTGGAAAGGCTGTATTATGTAATCCATCAGTATTTAGTAGTTAAATTGGTCTGGAGCATCTGGAAATGTTAGCATGCAGTGTGGCAGAGATGTATATGACACCTAAGAGTGTCATCTTGTAATTACATTCTCAGGGGAGGATGGACATTAAAAAGTTTTACGATATTTGCCTTGCATTTCACCTTTAATTTTGAAATTAAAACTTTAATCCTGTGGTTTAGTTTGCAAGAACGAACACCCATGTCCTTGTGAAGCAAGACTGAGCTGTCTTTTAGATGCCTTTTAGATAATTTTGGGTGGGATTGAATAGTGATCTGTTGTAGAGGAGCTGTTCAGAACCCATTTTCTTCTACAATCTGCCGAAGGGCCTCCACAATAACTTGAGGGAGGGAATGGAGGTTTCTGACAGAAACCTCTCCACTTTGCAGAACAGCAAGGATGAAAGTTATTAGCTTGACTGCTGAAGTGAGAAAGCCCTTAGTGTGGTGCAGGGGTGGTACTGGTGCAGTGTGGCAGGTTGGGGATGCTCATGGCCCGTGTCTGTCCCAGGGACGCGGCGTCCCGCAGAGCCCTGCAGTTGGCCCTTCAGCAGCTCGCAGAGTCCCAGCCTGAGGCCACGGCAAAAAACCTGCTGCACTCACTCCAGTCCTCAGGGATCGGCGGCAAGGCGGCAGTGCCCAGGTGAGTCGCTTCGTGTGGAAGCAGTTTTGAGTTGCTGGTGGTTCCTCCTGTTCAGATTGAGCCTTCTGCTGCTGCTGCTTGCAGAGGTGTTAAAAGCCTTTAGAGACAAAGCTGTTAATACCATTCAGATATTTCTCTTACCTCTTCCATGTTATCTGGGAAAGCAGAGGGAATATCCTGGTATAACTGCTGGTGGACTGGGGCTGAGTTACGGTTTAGCCTTTGTTAAACTTCAGGTCTGGGGAGATGAGGAGTAAACTCTTTCAAGAAACAGTCTCTAAAATTATTAGGAAAGGGAATTTCATCACCTGTGAAATGTTCTGCTGCCTCTTCTGCCATTTGGAAGCTTTGAGTGTCAAACCAGAGCTGAAACAAACCCCTTCTGAGGGCTGATTATTTCCTTTTAAAACCAAGGTTTTAGCTGCATTTTTGTGTGTTCTGACTTGGGCAAAATGGGTCTGTAATGGTCTAGTAGGTGTAAGTTATATCCTGGGAAGTGTAGATTTACCTCCCTCTCCTGTTTGTACAACAGTAAGAGCAGTGGATCTGCAGCTCTGCTGGCTCTCTCCTGGACATGCCTGCTTGTACGCACAGTCTTTCCAACATCTGACAAGAGACAAGGAGAAACATGGAAAAAACTGGTAGGTTATCTAAGTTTTGCAGAAATAAGTGGTAGGTTCTTTAAGTTTTGCAGAAATATCCCATTGCAGATATGGACTTAAATATTTCTAATGTGTTTAAGTTGCTGCAGTGTTGCAAACAATTCTGAATGTAACTGGAAACAGCAAGTTAGAATCTATGTTTAAAGGGGGATTTGGTATATTGTGATCTCCCCTGTTCTCCTGGAGAAAGCAGGAGGTGTATAAAGGATAAGTGGGGCAGTCTTGCACCTATGCAGTTGCTCTGCATACAGAGATGGCTACTGGTGCCTCTGAGGGGCATCTGCAATGTGGCATGAAGTCCTTGTGCCTCCCTTGAAATATCTCTGTATGATATTCTGTTGTACAGTGTCAAGTAGCTTTTGCCTTCCTTTCACTTCCTTTACAAAAATGTGCAACTGTGCTCATAGCACACTGGGATATAGTTGGAGCAGATTTGAAAAAGAGATGTAATCTGTTGTCAGTGTTTCCAAAACTGTTAGGCATGGTTCTGCTCAGAGGTGTTTGATCAAAGCAAAGGCAGCTTGTTCGAAGAGCTTAGATGATGTAAAGACTTGAGCAGATTCAGCTAATCTTTGACAATCATTGACATTTGGCATGTCTTGTTTGATACGAGCACTCTGAGAAGCAGATGCCCAAAGGTTTTTTTGGCTGTTGCCTTTGGCAGGTGGAGGTTCAGTGTTTGCTCCTTTTGGAAGTCCTGGGAGGCTCTCACAAGCAGGCAGTGGATGGAGCTGTGAAGAAATTGAACAGGCTGTGGAAAGAGGTGATGTATACATTATGTGCCATGTTCTACAGCTGTTCTGTTCTGTTCTGTGGTGTTAACGTGCTTTGCTATTTTTCTCTTAAGAACCAGGATCTGGTGGATCAGTACCTATCTGTCATTCTTGGGCTTGAACCAAACCAGAGTTATGCAGCAATGCTGGGACTTGTGGTGCAGTTTTGCACAGCCCAGAAGGAGATGGATATTATTAAACGATACAAGGTAAATCTGTTGTACAGCTTTTTGGGGGGGAATAAGAAACATCACTTGTTATCATGAAGATGGGACTGAACAGATGTCTTAGTGAGGCTGGCACTTTGCCTCTGCCCTAGTTTCACTATCTGTTAGTAGTCACATTCAGTAATTCAGTAGTCCTGCACTTCTGACTGAAACAGCTAGGGTGTATTTAGAGAGGAGGTGCCAGATCCATGGTTGTTTGGTGTTGCCTGTGCATTTCTATGGATGTCCAACATACAGCTTCCTGCCTTGTCCCTGTTGTGGGAATGAAAGGCAGCATGTAGCTCTTGGTGTGATTTGAGTGTTGGGTTCAGGGTAGAGCAGGGAGCACTGGTCTCTGCCTGACTGGCTCATGTGAGGGTGGAAGGAAAGCTTTTAGAGGAGAAGGAGGAGGAGGTGGGGTGTCCAGCTTGGCACCTGACAGTGTGCAGGGAGCTGTGTCCAGGTTGAGATGTGGCTGTAATCTGGTGTTTCTCCTTGTTCAGAGTGCTCTCCTGGATTTCTACTTGAAGACCATCCTTATGAGCAAGACAAAGCCTCAGAAGCATGTGCTGGTGAGACATTGTTTAGAGCTGCTTGTGATGTTGTCCCACAGGCAGCACTGCCCTGTGCTGAGTGCCCTGTCCCCTTTGCAGGACAGCTGCTCTCCGCTCCTTCGCTACATGTCCCACGCCGAGTTCAAGGACTCTGTTTTGCCAACTCTGCAGAAATCCCTGCTGCGGAGCCCTGAGAACGTGATTGAGAGTGAGTCTGTCATCTCTGCATTGCTCTGTCAAAGAGCCTAAATCCATAGTGCTCTGGAGCTGTTGGGGCAGTGTCACTCTGGGCCATGCTTTTGGTCCCTGAGTGCAGGCAGGATTGTCTGGCATCCAAGGGTTAGATGTGGAGAAGCAACATCTGTGGTGTGATCCCAAGTGCCAGGGTATGTGATAGCTACTGTTTGCTCTGAGGACAGGATTTCACAGCTGAGTGCTAAGAATAATCCTGAATTATTCTGTTCATTGGGCATGAATTTCAGTAGGGTTTTTTTTATTCCTACTCCTTACTACCCTGTCTGCTGTTGATGTGAACTGTGGGGAGGAGTGTATTAAAATGTTAATGGCATATCACATTTTGTTAAGTAACTGTTTTTATCTTTTATGTTGTCAGCAATCTCTTGCTTGCTCGTATCTGTGAACCTGGATCTTAGCCAGTATGCTCTGGACATTGTGAAAGGACTGGCCAGTAAGTACTCTCACTTCTGGAGGAAATTACGAATTCAGAATAAAGCTTTCTGCAACTTTCTGACTGTACCTACACCAGCTTGATTGCTGGTGAAAAGGTTGTCCTGGTGGGAGGGAGGATGATGCTGTAAATTGGAACTGGAATAATTCACATGATGGTTCCAGAAACTGCATTATGCCACATGTAAAGATAATCCTTACTTGCTGATTTTATGCAGTTTGTCATAAGAATCTCTTAGCTCATGTACTATTTTCTAGGTCATCTGAAATCCAACAGTGTGCAGCTGATGGATGAAGCAGTTGTGGCATTAAAGAACTTGGCTCGGCAGTGCAGCGACCCTTCGGCTGTGGAGTCACTGGCCAGGCACCTTTTTGCCATCTTAGGGGGTGAGTGAACTGTAGGATAAGCAGTGGGGATGAGTCAAGGTTTGACAGCCTCAATGAATTTTGTGTTTTGTATTTTCTGTTCTCTTTACTGCCTGTATGGAAGGGGTGGCTCAGCCTGGATCGGGGATAATGTGGAAAGGTTTTGTGTTTTGGAAGAGATTCTTGATGTAACAGAGAGCTGTTGCCTGTAATCACCTGTCACCTTTGTGTTTTTTGTTGGCAGGCTCAGAGGGGAAGCTGACAGTTGTTGCTCAGAAGATGAGTGTCCTTTCAGGTGAGGATCCTTGAAGAAAGCTGCTTCTGTGGTGGAAGAAATTGAGCAGAAGGCTGAATGGAAGGGATCTGTACCTCAGCCTTTAGGATTTCCTGCCTGTCACTCTAAATTTGCTGTAGTTGAAGCCATAGAGGGTGCTGGATACATACCAGTTCCTGACTTTCTTTTTTTTAAAAAATAATTGGCTGGTAGGCCAAAAATTTTATTCAATGGAGATAACTTGCACCCAGAGTGAAAGTGAAGACAGAGATTCGGCAGTGTGGTACATGGTGGATGTGATTTCCAGATGTAGTGACAAGAAAAAGAGATGTCTGTGCAAAGATTGAAGTGTGGAGGGTCGGTCTTGATAGATTTTAGATGTTTTGCTGGTAGTTTGGGAACTACTGAGAGAATTCTGTCCTTTCAGGGATTGGCAGCCTTAGTCACCACGTGGTTTCTGGACCCTCCAGCCAAGCTCTGAGTGCAACTGTGGCTGAGCTTTTCATCCCTTTCCTGCAACAAGAAGGTGAGACCTCTTGCCTTTGTTCTGGGTTTGCTAAGCTGCTCTCATCTTGAGCAGGATTTTCACATGGTTATTCAGGATAAATCTGGATTCTTCCCTGCTGTGTTACAGAATCTGTTGCCCTGTTTTGATGAGCAACCCCATGGAGACTGTGCTGTGCCTGTTAGGAGCACATGATCTTTTCCTGCATCCTGATGTTGTTAACTGCTTTCTGTTTTATGTTCTGTCCTTTCTGCAATTGCTGAACTGATGAGAGCTCTGTGATTCTCTCCAGTCCATGAAGGCACACTGGTTCATGCAGTCTCTGTCCTGGCTCTTTGGTGTGTTCGGTTCACCACGGAAGTTCCTAAAAAGCTGGTAGAATGGCTAAAGAAAGCCTTCAGCCTTAAAACCTCCACTTCAGCGGTGAGACACGCCTACCTGCAGTGCATGCTAGCCTCCTTCAAAGGTAAATCTGGGCAGCTTTTAATAACTCTTGGCTGTGGGGCTTAGAAGGAGAGTTACCAATCTTTGTACTTCCTGATATAGAGAGCTGTGCGGATTAGGAAGGATTTTGTAAGGCAGTGTCTGTTTACTGTCCTCCTTCATATTTCTCCTTAAATTCTCTTTTGCCTTCAAGTTTATAAAGATGGTTTGTCTCCTTGCATAACTAATATCACTGCCCATCATGCTGTCTTTCAGAGATCTCAAAGTAATTTTTGATTGCTTTATTTTTGTCTTACATCTAAATTGTAAGGTTTCTAGCTCAGGGGGCATACTTCTGTTTTATATAACACCCATCACAGTGGGATCTTGGTCTCTGGCTGTGACTCTTGGAAATTTAAAAAAAAAAAATTACTGTGTTTGAAATTAAGAACTTGAGGAATTACTCTTTTTGGTGATCCTCTAGAGATTTACATCTGTTAGTCCTGCCCCCTTTGACTGCAGCATTTCATCCACATTTGTAGACCTCTGGGATTCCTTAACTTCTGAATGTTTGAAGTGAAACAGATGGTCATGACTTGCCAGGAATTTGCTTTCCCTCTCTCAGGGAAACATTAACCTTTGAAGTCAGACTTCCTGTGATTTGAAGTAATGCCTTTAATGTAACTGAATTAGCATTTTCTTTTGCATCCCATGAACAGAAATTTAATCTTTTGAGATGGATTCTGTCTGTGAGGAAAGGATTGAAGGGGTTGCCATTGAGCTTTTCAGAGTTGCAATTTAGTGATGGTCATTGGCAAATACTTTGGGAGATTCAGTCTTCCCAGTGTGTGTCTGATTCCTTTCCTTGTCTCATGGCAGATACCTGGGTTGTAAAGTGAGGACCATGTTCATTTGTAAAGTGTCTCTTTTGTCCCCTCAGGTGACACATTATTGCAGGGAATGGACTTGCTGCCCATGCTGATCCAGACAGTAGAAAAAGCAGCATCTCAAAGTACTCAGGTTCCCATGGTAACTGAAGGAGTTGCTGCAGCTTTATTGATCTGCAGGATGTCTGTAATTGAGGGACAAACTGGTAAGGTCACAAAACAGCTTCCAGAATGCAATATAAACAGGTTGTGAGGGTTAACACTTCTTGACAGGAAGATACTATTTCTTAATCTGTGTATAGTTTCTACACAGAGAATCACTGGTATTCCATAAACCAGGGAAAGATTAATTCCCATCTTTTTCATTTATGTCAGTGAAGAGTTCTTACTTTTCCATGGTTTTGCAAATTCCAGCTCCCATTCACACAGGCTGATATTCCTCTTTATTCTGACTGGAGATGTTCACCCTTACACGGTCGGATTTGACTGATGAAGTGAAAGTATTATTTGATTGTTACTTGGGTAGTGTTTTTACAAACCTTTGGAAAGCATAGGGACTGGAATTCTGTCTCCCATCAGAGGATATTACAAGAGCTCTTTGAGTTCATATGTCTCCCAGGATGTAAAATCAGGTGTGTTCTACCAAAAGCACACTACTTCCTTCCTCTTCTTTACTTCTAGGAAGGTTTGCCCTAGGAAAGATTAAGGTGAATCAGACTTTACGTTTCACACATATAAGTCAGAGAACGGTATTTTTTGTCAGCTGGTGTTTTTTGGGTGTGTTTATAGTTCTGAATGAGAAAAATGAGAGGCTTTAGAATTGAAGACAAGTAAGGCTAGAAGTAACTCAAGGGATTTCAGGAGAGAGAATTCTACTGTATTTTATGTGCACTGATGAATTCTGACTTATTTTGAAACATCCTTGATGGACATCTGTTCTTTTCCTGTCAGAGTCTAAGCTGAGTGGTTTCTGGCAGCTGATTTTGGATGAGAAAAAACAAATTTTTACATCTGAGAAGTTTTTGCAATCTGCGTCAGAGGAAGGTAAATTGGCAGTTACTGTATATCCAGTTGCTGTTTAACTCTGTTTCTTAGTACTTGACAAGAACTAATGTTGTTAGCCCTGTTCTATGATCCTCGCAGGATACAGTTTCAGATTAAAATGAGCTGTGTACTCTTCAGAAGTACATGTACACTAGTTGTAGTCTGAGCTTGAAAATGAATGAATTTATTTCTTCATGAACCTGATTTATCACTTATTTATCATTCCAAATGGTGAAGAAATGGAAGGGCCTTGTGACAGCTGACACCCAGTACCCATTTCATTGCCACTGAAGCCATTTTGGCAGAGCTCAGGAATTAACAGAACTGAAGCACTGAGCGTGGTGTTTATAATTTGCTTTGCTCTGTCAACTTAGACCAAAATAGGTCACACACAATGGTCAGGAAAATTGTCCTGGGATCTAGCTAACAACATTTCAATGAAATCATGGTTCAGTTCCCAGTCTTGGCAGGTCGGAGCTGGATTTGTCTCTAGTTTCAGTGAGAAGATTATGTAGAGGCTCAGCTTGGGGAGCTATTTCAATGTGTCCTGCTTGCTGTTCATTTGTTTTCAGGTAAAAAAATCTGTTTCCTTACCAAGTCTCATGCTGTTTTAAATATTTGTCTTTTCCCTCAGCCATGTGTACAGTGCTGCAGCTGACAGAGCGCCTGCTCTTGGATCACGCACAGAGGCTGCCTGAAAGCAAAGTTCAGTACGTACAGTGACTTGCTGTCCCCAATCCCTGCCTGACCCCAGAGTGCTGCTGTGGGCCTGGGGCTTTGCAGAATGTAGAACTCCTGGTCCTTTGTGTGCCTTTGGTTGCAGAGCTGCCTCCCTGGCTAACCCCGTGTGTCTGTGTTTGCAGGCAGTACCACCGTGCCCTGGTGGCCGTGCTGCTGAGCCGCACCTGGCACGTCCGCAGACAGGCCCACCAGACAGTGAAGAAGCTGTTGTCCTCTCTGGGAGGGTACAAGCTGGCCTATGGGCTTTTGGAGGAGCTCAAAGTGGTTCTCAGTTCTCATAAGGTGAGTAGGCAGCAAGTGTCTGCTCAGACAGATGTTTGAGTGGTGCTGGTCACCTCCCTGCCCTAGGTTTGCTGTTAGCATTGACTACAGCCTGAGGTGAACAGGATTCAGCTCCAGATGATCTCCTGGAATGCCACTTGTTAATGGATTACTCCATATTACAGTATCAATGTCTGGGGTATGCCTAGTCTTCCCTTCATACATGGAAAAGACATACTAAAAATGTTCTGGGGAGAAAGCTGTAGTTTTCCATGTATTTTTATTATTTTAATGTAAATTTAATCTCTGCTGAAAGACCAAGTGCATCATTCCTTTTTTTATATCTTGGTTCTTTGGCCCTGGCTTACAGACTGCAGAAGTTGGGCATGCTGTTCCCAGCCAGCTGGCTCAACCTTTTCCAGAGTTTTTGCCAGAAGTGATCATTTTAGTTTTATTTTACCTTTAGCTTGCCAAATCCAGTATAGTCCTCCATTCTTAATCTTCTTGTCACTGTCATCCCTGTGCTTTGGTTTTGCTGTTATCCTGTATCCTGTTCTTTCCTTTGAAAATTTCAGGGTTTTGGTATTGACAGGGAGATGGCAGCCTGATGTTACCAGGGGAAGTGTGCTCACAGGTCTCAGGAAGGTTTGGTGTTGTCCATTCAGGTTCTGCCTCACGAGGTGCTGGTGACAGAGGCAGGAGAGCTGTCGGAGCTGGGCAGGACATACATTCCCCCTCGTGTGCTGCATGAGGCCCTCTGTGTCATCTCCAGTGTGGCAGGGCTGGATGTGGACTCCTTTGAGCCAGAGAAGCTGGCCCTGGAGATGCTGCTGGTGAGCCATCATCCATCTGTAGGTAAGTGCAGGGATAAGACTCTCATGGCCAGTGTACGAGTTTTTATTGTACTTTTTTGGTTTTTTGTGCCAGCAACCTGCTTCATGTTTGTTATGCTCATTTATTCTTCTTGCTAGTGGCAGTGCAGCCAGGACTTTGGCCAGCCCTCCTCATCAAGATGAAGATAGACCCTAAAGAATTCATTACCAAACACCTGAATGACATCTTACCCAGGATCACCACCTACACTCCAGAGAACCAGGTGATAAACTGCTTTCCTTGTGTTAGTTTTGGGAGATATCTAGGAAGAGTTCAGTACTAACTGCTCTATAAGGAAGGAGAGCTGTCTAAAAGGTGGGGAAGAGGAAGGTTAAAAGAGAATGTCTCTGGGTAAAAGGAGCTGAGATTTAAGAAGAAAAGAATGTACAGGCAACTGAGTAGAATTTTAGATAAGATTCAAGTAGCCACTGAACAATGAATTGGGGATTGGAAGGTAGTGGGGGCTGCCTCAGCAGGCCATACTTGTTGGAGACAATTTTTAAGCAAGACTGATGATGTTTTTTCCTTCATTTTCCTGACAGTCATCTATGAATGCAGTGGGGTCTCTCTCCCTGCTTTCACCTGGCAGAGTGCTCCCACAGCTCATCAGCACTATCTCAGCATCAATGCAGAATCCAGCTCTGTGCCAGGTTACTCGAGAGGAATTTGCCATCATGAAGACACCCGAGGGAGAACTGTATGACAAATCTATAATACAGAGGTAAGTCTTCATAATTTCTTCGTGCATCTGGGGATTGATCACTGCTGATATGCTTGCCAGTGGGTGACTGGGTGTGTCAGTTGCTCTTTTTGCACAGAAGTTCCTGGATTTTTATGCCTGGTCCGTCCTTCAGAGCAGTGCTGATTCTTTCTCTGCTTTTCCTTCTCAGTGCTCAACAGGATAGTATGAAAAAAGCTAATATGAAAAGGGAGAACAAAGCTTATTCCTTCAAGGAACAAATCATTGAGCTGGAGCTGAAGGAGGTGAGTTGATGGAAAAAGGAATGCCAGGCTGGTCAGAATCTTCACTGCAAGTCGTGTGTTGTCCCATGGCATATGTGTGTGTGCTGGTGGGAAAGATTCTCTGAACTACTTGGAATACTTCTATCTGTATGGTGTCCCATTTTTTAAACAAAGGTTGACTTCTCTTAGCTCTGGGGAGGGTGACATACCATCATCCCCTGTAAAGAACTGGACAGCACTTTTTAATCATACCAAATCATTTGTGAGCAATACGGAGCAACTTGGGTTACGCTGCTAAAGGGACACCTAAGTGTTGTTAACCTGCTGAATTCCATTTTGTGTCTTTACTCGAGGGGTATACTTGGAAGGATATTTTCATACTGTTTTAAAAATAAATTGCAAAAAACCCCATTTCCAACTTGCTTCTCTGACTAATTGAAGGGATGGTGTTTGCAGCTGCCAGATAATGATGACCATGGCTCTCTGTTGCAGGAGATAAAGAAGAAGAAGGGAATAAAGGATGAGGTCCAGCTGACAAGCAAGCAGAAGGAGCTGATGCATGCACAGCTGGAAAGGGAGGCCCAGATAAGGAAACGGCTGAAGGAGGTGAGTTTTGGTTGTATTTTTTGTCAGCTCTGAAGCCAGCATGATTCAAATCACTTCAATAGAGAGAAAATGGTGTAGCAATCAACTATTTGTTTCTGTTATTAGAAATGAGATTTAACAACCCAATTTTTTTCCCAGTGGAGCTTTTTTTATGGTAATCTCTTGAATTGTTTCTCTTACAGCTTGATAATGAGCTGGAAACAGCTCTAGGACTCCTGGACACTGTTATAAAGAAAAAACCTCCCGGTCTCACTCAGTACATCCCTGGTCTCATCAGTTCCTTCTTGCCACTTTTTCGATCTCCTTTGGCTGCTCCAAGGATTAAGAAGCCTTTTCTTTCCTTAGCTTCCTGTGTCATGCCTGCTCGACTAAAAACCTTTGGTGAGTATTTGCAGTTGCTGTTTAAGGGCAGGGTGTGTCATTTTGATGGTGGTGAAAATTCTTGCTCTTACAGATGGTGGATCATGACCATGTACCACAGAAAGCCAGGAGGAAAAATCACCTGGAACAGTGTTTAGGGAGATGACTGATTTCTCAGAGATCCTACTGCTGGGTAGGACTGGCACCAAAGACAAAGACTTACTCTCAGATAAGCTCTGAGGAGCATCTGAGACAGCTGTGAGGAGAAGCTGGTCACTGTGGGACCGTCTTCCCTGTGCAGAGTTTGGAGGGTGTGAGTGTAACTCATACATGGGAAAAAATCTATCCCCTGACAGCCCTGTGCAGGGCTTCCTGCTCTGAGCCTCTTTGCAGCCTGGGCTCTTGCCCAGAGCTTTGTTACAATTCTTGGATCTGTGTTCCTGGGACTTTTTCTCTCGAGAAATATTTTGGTTTAGCCCTCTCATGGATTCTTTATTCTTCCATTCCAGGTACTCTGGTAAGCCATGTGACCTTGCGCCTGATGAAACCAGAGTGTGAATTAGATGAATCCTGGTGTCAGGAAGAGCTGCCTGTTGCTCTGAACAGAGTGGTCAGTTTGCTGCATGCCCACACCATTCCCAGCCGAACCAGCAAGGGAGAGCCAGGTATGAAGCATGGTAGATATGGTATATCCTGCTGACACTGTCCCCACCTCCAAGAACTAAGAACTGGTTTAGTTTTCAGAGTTTGTATTATATTTTGCAAGCAAAACTTCACTTTTTCTTTTTTAATTGGATAGCTGTTCGTAGATAGGAAGAACCTTAAGGGTTTTTTTCTGCTGGTAGTAGTGATGTTGCAACTATAATTAAGTGTAGAAATGAAACAACAGTATTTTTTCTTAAAATGGTTCATACAGAAATAACAGGAGTGAAATTAAGGCTCATCTTTGCCAAGGACAGCTTCTACCTTTCAACACCACTTAGCATAAGGGATTCAGTCAGACTAAGTGGAGAGACAAAATAATTGCTTGTTATCTGTGATCACAGCAGTGAAGTGCCCATGGCCTCTGCTTGTTTGCTGTGTGGTGCTGCAGTTCATGAATATTTTATACTGGCATGATTGTAGAAAGAGCAGTCCTCTCCACTCTGTAATGTGAAGGCAACCACCAATATTTTTACAGTGCAAGGCAATGATTTGAGTTAAAGTAAAACTTTTTTCTTGATTTTTTTTTAAACATTTTATTTCCCAGAGTTAGTTTTAATTTAGGTTGCTTCCAGAATCTTCTTCACAGTGGAGTGCACAAGAACTTGTGCCACTTCACTGAAGATAAGAGTACAGAAGAGGAGGGTTGGTGTGTGTCCTTGGAGGGCTGGGATGGCTTTGGCTGTCTCAGGGTGTACTCCATGGGTAGAGGTGGATCACTTTACCCAGGCTTTGGAGCTGTTCATCAAATAACCCAATCAAAAGCTGCTGTGGTAGATGGTGTATATTTTTAAGGGAAATGTGGGATTCTGTTTGGTCCCTTAGCCCCATAGTTCAGTTCTCTTGCTGTTCAGTGGTGTGACTGTGGCACATGTCACTGTCACAGCTGACCAGTGGTCATTGGCCATGTTGATCACCACTTCAGTGCTGAACATCTCAGTGATAATTTGGTGTCTCCACTGTGCAATTTATTGCTGTAGTAAGTGCACGTTCATTAACATTTGAATACTTTTCCAGGCTTATTTCCAGAAAATAGTGGAAGTGTTTTCAGTCCTTCATGATTTCCTATATTGCTTTATTAAATTAATATCTAATTATTTTTTCCACTTTTGCAAGACAAGGGCAGTAGTTTCCACAGCACTTTGTTGGACAAATCATACTATATTCCCAAAGGATTTTTCCTCATTTTTGAACTTCTTTGGAATGTACTTGTGTGATATGATTTAGTAGAGATGAATTTCTTAGGTCACTATTGAGACCTAAGAGACACCATACCTCCTTGTAGTATGGATTACAGAATTCATCATTCATTGCTGAAGTGCCTAGATACATCCTATAATCATTCTTGTGTTGGTCAATACCAGCTACTGTGTAAGTAGAACATTCTTCTTCTCCAACAAAGCTTTCTTCCTCCTTGTTTATAGAGGGACAGTGGTTTAAGGCTAAAAATATCTGGCCAATAATTAAAAAATAAAAGAAAAAATGCCAAAGCAAACAGATACTGAGCAAACAGAGAGAAAAATCGCACATGAGAAATAGAGAGGGTTTTACTGAAGTTGGTCATGTTAAATAGGAGCTCAGAATGTGTTTGGGATTTAATATTTCTCCCTTGAACTACTTTTGCAGTATTTTTGCCCTACATAAGCTGACTAATACTGCAGTATTGTATCTGCAATGCTCTTCATCTGCATTTAGAAATTTAAACTTGGGCATTCTCTGTCAGCACAGATAGGATATAGAAAGGAAATGTTTTCCGTAGGCACCTGGTACTTGAATATTAACTGGACTAATGAAGGACTGGAAGAAGAATTTGTTACATGCTATAGCCAAGGCCCTGTAGAAAGGAAGGAGCAAAATCTTTTAACAACCAATCCCAAAGCTTTAATTTTTCAAGGAGGGGAGTTGAAGCTTGCACCAGAATTAGAAGAATTTAATTCTCAAGGATCCAGCTGAAGGCTGGAATGACAGGTTGGCTAGGTTGGTAGGAAATGTTTAAAGGAAATGCAGCTGACAAACAGGGCCTTGCTTTGGGACAAATGAACTTTGTAAGTGACTGTCTAATTCACTGAATTGTTTCAATTCCATTAACAGTATGCATTTCTATAATTTGGAGTTTGGAATCCTAATGTGACTTTAATTGAAGCCAGGTAGAATCATTTGGGTTGGAAAAGACCCTTAAGATCATCAAGTCCTACCCTTAACCTAACACTGAAATGCCAGAAGTCACTGTTGGGGCTACACTGTTGCTGCTGTTAAGTGGCAAATACTTGGGTCTACTCAGCCTCTTTGTACATGAGGCTGAAGCTTGGCCATATCTATTATGAGCTACTCAAGTGTACATTTTATACCAGTCAATATTATCAACCAAGTCATGGGAGGATCAGCTCTGTTCACAGCATGGTTTTTCCTTTTCACAGGTGCTGCCCCATTATCAGCTCCAGCATTTTCCTTAGTCTTTCCTCTCCTGAAGACGGTTATGACTGAGACACCCCACAATAGCGAAGACAAGGAGGAGTTCCTGGTCAAGATTCTGCAGATTCTTACAGTCCATGCTCAGCTGAGATCATCAGGAAATGGCCAGTCTTTGCTGGTGGATGAGGTGAGAGCAGTGGAGTCAGGTGACCTCAGATGAGCCATGGGATAAAACAGCTGATGTGTAAACTGGACAAAGCAGATGAATTCTCCAAGTTAAAGTTAACTGTGTAGGATTGCCATGGGTTTTGGTACCTGTCTAGCCCTAGGTTTTGACTGGGATCTTTTAAGGAGTGTCATACATAGGCAAGGCACTTTGAAATCACAAGATAAAAGCCTTTTTCCTTCCCCTTTGCCCTTTTCTCCCCTCAACCTTTCAGAATGGCCCAGAGTTGCTGCCCCGCAGGGACATGCTGGTTCTGCTGACCCGGGTGATAGGAACAGGTTCTCCACGGTTACAGGTGAGTGCTTGGCTTCATAACCACAGTCAGGATTCTCCCTAAGTTTCATCAGCATCTAAGTGAGGGAAACGTATCATCTGGTCTAAGTCTCTGATGCTGGTGGTTGATACATTCCCAATTTTCTTCGGTGTTTATGGTATTCTTGGATTAAAATGTCTGCATATTTTTTCTGTGAGTTTTATTACACCAAATATATTCTTCAGTTTTCCAGAGGTGACGTTTTTTCATTCTCTAAGGCCTTGCTCTGCCAGATAAGCTCAGTAGTCTCTCCTCTGAGTGTTTGTTGTAAGGGATGAGGTGGCAGAAAGCTCAATAATAAAAAGCAAAGAGTTGGGCTGAAATTGTCACGTCTCGGTTTTGTCACTATTCTCTGGGAATTTCTTGTGCTGTGACAACACTCCCAGCAGTTGAAGGTGCAGTGGAATGTGTGACACGTGCTGTGCTGTTGTAGGTGCTGGCCTCGGAGGCGCTGACGGCGCTGTGCGCCAGCAGCAGCGGTGAGGACGGCTGTGCCTATGCCGAGCAGGAGGAGATCGATGTGCTCCTGCAGGCCCTGCAGTCTCCCTGCATGAACGTTCGAGATGCAGCTCTCAGGGTAGGTGGGAATCATTCAGTTTTTGGGAGGTGAATCTTCTCTAACACCTAGATGCAGAGAGGCTCCAGCTGCGATGCCAGGCTTTGGGCAGTGGTTCAGAGGCGGTCTGAACAGTAATGCTCCAAGTCATGCTCTTTGTGCTGGATTTATCTGCAAAAAGGAGTACTCTGGGTTTATCCACACCTTTGTTTCCTTAGAAGAAGTATAATTAGGACTACTTAACACCTTCTGTTTACCATTGGATAGAGCTTAGTCTTAAAGAGAGAAGCTGTCAAAAAATTCCTGTTTGTACTAGGCCTTGTTATTGGAAAGCTTCAGGCTTAGTCACTTCTGAGAACTCAGAAAATCCTCAAGTGCTTGATGTTCTTTGCCATGAAATAAATTCCAGTTAAGGCCACCTGAGCTGTCTTGTCTGTACTTAGAAGCAGAATAAACTGTAGTCACCAGAGCCTCTCTGCAACCTGCCTGTGGACCACTGTTCTTGAGTCCCACCATCTCACCTACTAGTAATAGGAAGTCCTTGACCATCATGGGTATTGTGAGGCACAGGCAAACATGAATTTTGACACTTGGAACCATTGAGAGCTTGACTTGCCAAAAGTTTTAAGTGTTTTAAAGTGTTTGTTTCTAAAAATCAGGTCCTTGCACTGATCTTCCTGTTAACTAATTCAGGGACTGATGGAGCTACAAATGGTTCTGCCAACCCCAGACAGTGATGAGAAGAATGGACTGAACCTGTTGCGTCGCCTCTGGGTAGTAAAGTTTGATGTTGAAGATGAGATTCAGAAGCTGGCAGAGAGGTAAGGGTTCTTCTTTGTTGACTGGGTTTTAGGGGAACCTCTTCTCTGCCCATGGCATGGAGCTGCACTTGGGCTTTGCCCCACAGCTGGAGGGCAGCTGTAGGTAACTCCAGTTGTACATGTGGCAGTGGCTTCTTTGCTGGAGGGTGACCTATGACCTCTCTGTGTGTGCTGCAGGCTGTGGGAGTCCATGGGTTTGGAGCTGCAGCCTGACCTGTGTTCCCTGCTGATCAAAGATGTCATCTACCACGAAGAGGCAGTGAGACAGGCAGGGGCTGAGGCTCTTTCCAGAGCTGTAGCTCAGTACCGAAGGCAAGCAGCAGAGGTCATGAGCAAGCTCACAGAGATCTACCAGGAGAAGCTCTATGTAAGTACTCTTGCCCTAAAAAGGTTGACAGGCATGAGCTGCTGCTTTATTTTCTGTTAGTCAGTTATCCTTCTGTCTGTCCTGAAGATGTGCATTGAATCTACTGTTGTCCTGTTTGAGCTTAGCACAGACTTCAGTGTCTTGAACTTCATGTTATCAGCCACTAATGGCACCATTGGACAGGTGGGAGGGGTGCCTCAGATGACACAGAAAGGCTGTGGTAGGGCAGTGTCAGTTGAAGTAATTTTGACCCCAGACTTGCTTTCTGCTTGTTTTTTCACCTTGCTCTTCTGCTAGTGGTATCCTAACTCTGTGCAGTATTATCAAATGGCATTGCAGGTATGGTTGGCAAATTCTCTATGTGCTATCCTTGTAAAAGGCATTTTAATGAAATCTTTTCTCCTTCCAGAGGCCACCTCCAGTTTTGGATGCTTTGGGACGAGTGATATCTGAATCACCTCCTGACCAGTGGGAAGCAAGGTACAGTCATATTCAGATTGATCTCATCACTTCCTGTGCATCTAAACGAAATCTTTTTGATTTTTTATTTAGAAGAACAAATTACATGCAATTGTATTGACTTGCTGTTTTCATGTGTCCTTCTGGTAGAGAATATTTGTGCCCCTCAAGCAAACTAAGGGCAGACAGAACTCCATCAAAATATTGGATACTGTCATCTCTATGTCCTGATAAAAACAGAGTCTTTCCCTCTTGGACTGTCTGATTTTTATCTTAGCTTACTGTGTTACCACCTTTGTATGGGCCATTGATTGTTTCAAGAGCAGCAGTGCAAGCCTTAATGAACTGGCCAAATTCCAGTTTGGATAATTACTTTCTCTTTACTTGTATGTTCTGTACAGGTCTAATTGGAGATCATCTTGTTTCCTACTTGTCTTGAGCTAATCTATCCTTTCATGTTGATGTACCTTGTTGTAAAGCTGCTGCATTTCAGCAGTAGTTGAAGTGATCTGGTGTCTAAGTTGGCTCAAGTATCCCTAAAGCTTAATTGAGATAAAAGCTATTATATGGCTGAGGGATTGTTGTCCTTGTGGGAGACTGCAGCATGGAGTTATGTAATGAAATGCACAGAGGTTGGGCACACTGAGGCATTTTGTTTCCATAATGGTTCTTGCTCTCAGTTTCTGTAATTGCTGCTGATAGCAAATATGATTGTGAGCTCTCAATTCTGTGAGAAGTCAATAAGCTCACAGGCTCATCACCTTCTTCACAGGTGTGGCATAGCACTGGCCCTTAACAAGCTCTCAGAGCATCTGGACAGTTCTCAGGTGAAGCCCCTCTTTCAGTTTTTTGTGCCAGATGCTCTGAATGATCGCAGTCCTGAGGTCAGGAAGTGCATGTTGGATGCAGCTCTTTCAACACTCAACACTCATGGCAAAGTAAGTCTGAATGTTTCTGTCTCTTATCAGTGGAAAAAAGATGTAATGGATATGTAGATACTGTGTTGGAGCCCATAATTTTTTTTTTAATTTATAAACTTCTTAGAGGTTGCTGTTACTTGTAACAGTTCTAAACTTTAGTTTAGGAATTTTTGTGTTCAGAGTTGTTCTGTTAGTGTGTTGTGTAGACTAAGTGTGGTTCATCACTGTCATTGCTATAAAATGTAATCCCCCTGGATCAGTTGGAGTTAAAATGCTATAAAACTAGAGTAATAAAAATAGAATCAGACCACAGATCTTTTAATCCTACGAAGATGAAAATTCCTTTTCAGGCTTCATGCAAAACAAAACATGAAAGCTTGCTGACTGTTGGCTTAATTAAACTTAAAACATTGAGGAACTGAGGACCATTCTTCTCCCTGCCAGCTTTTCCCCAGCAGTGTCAGCTGGGGAAGGTGTGCAGGGTGTGAATTGCTCAGCTTCTGATTTCTTCGTATGTGCCAGTCACCTCTGGACAGATGCCTGTATTCTTTAGTTTGGCCCAAGACAATTGGGGTATTTTCATATTATTCATTCTTTCCTTGTATTTCTTAGAAAAGCAGTGTGAAGTTTGATGTTTCTGCTCTCCCTTGGCAAATGGGGCAAGCAGAGGAGCGGGCACTGATGTTCAGGCCTGGGAATCTGCAATGCTTCTGGCAGAACATCATGCTGGCAGGCTTGGGAATTCTAATTTTGAAGAGCTAATTTCTCTCTAGCAGGAAATATTTGTTGCCTGTCGGGATGGTACAAGGTTTTATGTGATGTGACACATGAAATGAACTGTAAATACAGTGTGATTGTTGAGTTGTTGGCTCAGAGAAGAACAGACAAGTCCACTGAGCATAGCAAATCTCATTCTGAGTGGACTCTAGTGGCAAGTTCTGTGGTTTTGTTTTTCAGGACAATGTTAACTCTCTCTTGCCAGTGTTTGAAGAATTCCTGAAAAATGCTCCTAATGATGCCAGTTATGATGCTGTCAGGCAAAGCGTGGTCATTCTGATGGGGTCACTGGCAAAACATCTGGACAAGAGTGACCCTAAAGTGAAACCAATTGTTGGCAAACTGATAGCAGCTTTGTCCACCCCATCTCAGCAGGTAAGTGCCTTTGGGAGGAGTTGCCAGGTTTCATGTAGAGACAGGTTGACACCAGGATACTGTTAGGAATGGCAGAGACATGAAAAATGGTGACAGAAAGGTTTCACTTGGGGTGCGTTCTAGCGGGAATTTATGTTAGTAATGACTGTTGTGTGATCTGGTGTTGTTTTACAGGTTCAAGAGTCAGTGGCAAGCTGTTTACCACCTCTAGTGCCTGCAATTAAGGAGGATGCAGGAGGAATGATCCAGAAGCTGATGCAGCTGCTGTTGGAGTCTGATAAGTACGCTGAGCGGAAAGGTGCAGCCTATGGCCTGGCAGGCCTGGTGAAAGGCCTGGGCATCCTGTCTCTGAAGCAGCAGGAGATGATGACCACGCTGACTGACGCTATCCAGGACAAGAAGAACTTCCGCCGGCGGGAGGGTAAGGGACAGGAGCTTTTCTCTCCAGACACTTGGCCTTTCTCTTGTACCTACTATCATTTGGGTCAGGTGAAGTTCCTGCACCCCTGTGTTTGGTTTAGCTGCATTTATTTTACTAAAGTTTGGCAAGAAAGAAATGAGAAATATCTCTTGTGAGGCTGTTGGTTGTGTATAGTGCCCCAAAATGCTCGATTCACATTGTGGTGGAAGAAGGATTTCTAGTCCTAGACCATATGGATGTGCCCCCCTCTCCTGTTTCCAAAGGCGGGTGTTGCTGGGGGAGAGCTCCTTTTCTGAGGCCACAAATCCCTACTACAGCACAAGCCACAAGGGCAGGAAAGCAAGAGACTCTCAGGTGTGAGATTTGAGTGCTTTTGGTACAGTATTTGGGAAATTGTATCTTCTTTTCCCATCCTCCTTAAATGAAGTTGTATTTTTCTCTGACTGTCCTTTTTGGGTTTTTAGGGGCTTTGTTTGCCTTTGAGATGCTCTGCAGCATGCTTGGGAAGCTATTTGAGCCCTATGTGGTTCACGTGCTGCCTCACCTGCTGCTTTGTTTTGGAGATGGGAACCAATATGTGCGAGAGGTAAGGTGCCTTAAATTTCTGCTATTGCAGAATGCTAAAAAACCCAGATGGAATGAATATGGATGTGCATTCTCTTTGTAATGAGGCAAATAGAGAAGGTGACCTATCCTTTGAGATACCACTAATAACAATTTGATCTTCTTAGTAACTGAAAGCATCTGATTTCATTGGCCATTAATTGGGAGCTACTTAGCCAGCTGCATCATTGTACTGAGACACTATTTACATGAAGGTTTTGTTCCCAGAGAGTCTCAGAGGAAGGAGAACAGTGTTGTGTCACAGTTTGTAAGTGTTCTCTTCTCCTTGGAGGCTGCAGATGACTGTGCCAAAGCTGTAATGAGCAATCTGAGTACTCATGGAGTGAAGCTGGTTTTGCCATCACTTCTTGCAGCACTGGAAGAGGAATCGTGGAGAACTAAAGCTGGTATGGACCGATACGTGTCTGACATGATTGAGAGTGACCTACAGTTCCCTTTGCTGTCATCCCCCTTGTGTATTCCTTCATCCCTACAGATGGCCATGATGGTTTATTGTCTTATAAGGGACTGTGGAACTTCTCCAGCTTTTTACAGCTGAGTTCCCTGACACATTTGAATAACCTTTTTCCCCCTGGCATATTCAAGGGATGGTTTATATCCTGACTCTATAGTTGTACTTCAGAACCTGGAATTTTCTTAACACATTCCTTTTCCCTCGTACAAAAGAAGAGTATTTTTTGGTGTCTTTAGGTGGCATAGAGTGACGTAATGCATTTCAGCCTTTGTGTTTCTGACTGGTAGATTTGAGTTTGAAATAAAGGTGATCATCATCTCATGTCAGTTCTTAATACTGTGTTTTGTCTTTGTCTTTTTTTTTTTGGTGTACTTTGTTCACAGGGTCAGTGGAATTGCTGGGGGCTATGGCGTACTGTGCTCCCAAACAACTCTCTTCCTGTTTACCCAACATTGTGCCCAAACTCACTGAAGTGCTGACAGATTCCCATGTGAAGGTGCAGAATGCAGGGCAGCAGGCTCTCAGGCAGATTGGGTCTGTCATCAGGAATCCAGAGATCCTGGGTAAGACCTGTGTGTGCATCTCTAATGTCCTGATATGGCTGTGGTTTATAATAGCAAGGTTTAGATTCACAATATTTAGGATTAAACAGAAATTGTTATAGAAATGAAACTAGTCCTACAGAAGTATAACATGAAAGCTTAACAGCCGCTGTGTGCTTCCTGGCTTTTTAAATGCTCCTGTCCATTTTTCAGCTGATGTTAACAGAGTTTCCCCTGTCCTTGTGCTGTGTGTTGCTTTAGAAGGACCTAAAACATGCCATGGGAACACACCAGCTCATCCATGATATGTTTTTCGTTTATGTACAAATAAAATCTTTTCTCTCCTTTTAAAAAATATTCAGCAATTGCTCCAGTTCTGTTGGATGCTCTCACTGACCCCTCCAGGAAGACTCAGAAGTGTTTGCAGACTCTACTGGATACCAAATTTGTCCATTTCATTGATGCTCCATCCTTAGCACTGATCATGCCAATTGTTCAGAGAGCTTTCCAGGATCGTTCCACGGACACCAGGAAAATGGCTGCCCAGATCATTGGGAACATGTACTCCCTGACTGACCAGAAGGTACAGTGCTAGAAATGCCCTCTGACTGTATTCTAACTCATTGCTATGACAAGCACTAGAGCGAATTTATTTGGCTTGGAGATTTTGCTGTTAAGGTAGAAAATAGTAGCATCCATGCAGCTTCTTAATTAAATGTATGTAAATGAGCAGATGACTATTAGGATAGTGACAGTTCTCAGGTCCTTGGGACTGTCACCTTTGGGCATCTAGTTATTACCAGTTTATCCCTGCAAAAAGGTCTTGTAATTTTTACCATATAAGAAATGCCTTAACAAACAAATGAAACACTGATCAGCTGCTAACAAATGGATCCAGGGTTTGTTTGAAAAGTATTTGTAGGACCTGACTGTAGGCTAAAGATCTTTGTTTAATTTTTGTGCTGATAAATCTCTACGTTTAAACCTTATGTAAATGTTAAGAGTGTTGGATTTTCGTAAGACACAAACTGCTGGGTTGTGAGCGAGCATTAAAAAGATTTTGAGTGATCTGCATAGAGCTGGTGTTTCTTTGACTTGCAGAATAATTCACTATGTTTGTCTGCAGTATTGTGATAGCAACTAATTAAACCCAGGATGTTAAGGATGTTTGCTGATTATAAGGGGTGAATGTTCTTTACATGAAGGTGACTATGTTTTCTCTCATTTTGAATCTGGTTCTGACTTTTCGGGCTCTTTGTTTTAGGATCTGGCTCCGTACCTACCCAGTGTGACCCCTGGACTGAAGGCCTCTCTGTTGGATCCTGTACCTGAAGTAAGTCTTTTGTACGAACACAGTTTGTCTTTCAGTGCAGTAGGTTAAACATTGTCCTAATCAGTCTGGCACATCTGTAGCACCTCTGACTGGACATTTTGTAGACCTCTGTTTCTCTTGTCTGTTAGGTGCGCACAGTGTCTGCAAAGGCCCTGGGGGCCATGGTGAAGGGCATGGGGGAGTCCTGCTTTGAGGATTTGTTGCCGTGGCTGATGGAGACACTGACATATGAGCAGAGCTCAGTGGATCGCTCTGGTGCTGCTCAAGGTGGGGACAGCTGTGTGTGAGCAATGAGCTCAGGTTTTCTCATATTAAATCAGATTAGCTGCTTGTTTCTTGTGTGTATCAGCTCTGTTCCCTGCTTATTTTCCCCAGGTCTGGCTGAAGTTATGGCTGGTTTGGGGGTAGAAAAGCTGGAGAAACTTATGCCAGAGATTGTAGCAACTGCCAGTAAAGTGGATATTGCTCCACATGTACGAGATGGTTATATTATGATGTTCAACTACCTGCCAATTACCTTTGGAGACAAGTTCACTCCCTATGTTGGTCCCATCATTCCTTGTATCCTTAAGGTATGTAGCAAAACTGAAGACTTTTAGTTATCAGAGAATAAAAATATTCCAGAATATTTAAAGTATCATTTACAATAATTGTGGCATGTGCAGAGACTTGTCCAGCTTGGCTGGACTATTTAAAAAAAAAAGAAAGTGTATTTAAATTTAAATTTGAATTTAAATGGTTTCTTCTAAGTTATTGGCTTGCTGTCTTTTACTTGTGGTCACTAGTCATTGTTTTGAAGTCATCTTTCTGCATTGACAACTCTGTAGTTCACTCGGTTTTCATGGAGAGAGAAAACAATGGTTTGTTTTCCTCCTGTTGCATTTGTGTGTTGTGCTGAAAGGCCGAGTTTTCAGAGCCCGTTTTGTGCCCATGTGCAGGCCCTGGCAGATGAGAACGAGTTTGTGCGGGACACGGCGCTGCGCGCGGGGCAGCGAATCATCAGCATGTACGCCGAGACTGCCATTGCTCTGCTCCTGCCACAGCTCGAGGACGGGCTCTTTGATGACTTGTGGAGGATAAGGTAAGGCACAACCAACTTGGCCACAAACGTTTCCCTTCCATGCTTGAAAAACTGCTGTGATTTAGGCTCTGTGTTGCTCCTTAAAAAAATGCAGGGACCTGTGAAGCAAAAAGTAGTGTCTCTTTTTGCTTGTTGATTTGAATATGCCTTACAGCACTTGAATCTGCAAAGGCCTGCCAGGCTGGATCAGGTTTCGTGCTACCTGCAGAGCATCCATGCTGGATTATTAATTCTGGCGGTGACTCTGACACTTCCAAGGCAGTTGATGTGGCAATATTTAGCCCTTGTGTACTGTTTTTCATTTCTCCAAATGCTGAGTAAGTTATTGTTCTCCTGTGTATGAAAATGTGCAGTGGAGCACTCACAGCCAAGAGCAGTTGCTCAAAAATCAGCTGCACTAAATGATTTGTGCCAGCTGAGTGCTGCTAAGTGCTCTTACCCCAGGTGAATTTGAGTTAGACAGATGGGGGCAATGTCTTGTTCTGTTTTAGAGTCAAGGCTATTCTTGGGTTCATTGTTTTGATTTGAAAATTCTCTCAGCCCTTCCAGTTTGGAATTCACTCCTTCCCTTTCTCTTTATCATGCTGCTTTCAGCTGTGTTGGCAGACTGATGTTACACATCAGCCCATGCAGCATTTCAGTGCAGACCCAGCTGTGCTTCACATTTGGCTCTGGTCTGTAGCTGACATCCTGTCGGAACTGGACAGGTACTGCCTGAGTGCCCTGTTTGTAACACTTGACTTGCTCCTGTTGCCAGATTTAGCTCAGTTCAGCTCCTTGGAGACCTTCTATTCCATATCTCAGGAGTCACTGGAAAAATGACCACAGAAACTGCCTCAGAGGATGACAACTTTGGAACAGCCCAGTCAAACAAGGTAAAGCTGTTTTTACCTGTTGTGCCTTTATTTTTTTCAAATTCTCCTATTTTAAATCATCATGGACAGCCTGCTGGAAAGACATATTGAATAATCATGCATTCTGTTCTTTTTATAGATTCCAGGGGCAGATAATACAGTTCTGTGCTATTTCTTTCCAGGCTATCATTAATGCTCTGGGAGTGGAGAGGAGGAACAGGGTGCTGGCGGGGCTGTACATGGGCCGCTCGGACACGCAGCTGGTGGTGCGCCAGGCCTCCTTACACGTCTGGAAAATCGTTGTCTCCAACACTCCTCGCACGCTGCGGGAAATCCTCCCCACACTCTTTGGGCTTCTGCTGAAATTCCTGGCCAGTACTTGTGCAGATAAGCGAACGGTGAGGAATTTAATTGTGCCTCCCTGATCCTGCAGGTGACTGTGGAAAATAACTCCTGAGAAACACAGGATAATTCTTCTCCAAAGCTATCATCAATTTAACCGTTCTGAGCATGAGCATGTCTGAATTCTGTGTTTGCTGAAGGCAACTGTGATTGTGATGACAGTAAAACTATTTTTCGATGGTTATTTGTAATACTGTTTCCATTCCTATTGCTCTGTCTGCACTATGAACAGTAGCATATGGTCAAAAGTGAACATTTGCTCACAATTCACCTTCTGAAGTTTTATAAAAAAGGAAAATAATTCATATGTTTTTGGGGACAGGTTGCAGCACGGACATTAGGAGACCTTGTCCGAAAGTTAGGAGAGAAAATCCTTCCTGAAATCATTCCTATCCTGGAAGATGGACTGAGATCAGACAAGAGTGACGAGAGGCAAGGAGTCTGCATCGGTTTGAGTGAGATCATGAAATCAACCAGCAGAGATGCGGTGAGTCACATGTGCCGGGTGAAATTCCCATTTTCCCTGGTATTGATGTTATGATGCAGGTATTGCACTTCAGACAGAAAAATACAGCTAGTGCTGGACGTGTTCCATGGTCTGAAGTCAGGGCTTGTAACTAACACTGAGTTGCTGCTCAGGCAAATTGTATGAATTTGTATCAGTTGGTAAATTTAAACATTGCCTTTTATGAGATATAATACTAGAAATCTTCTACTAGGTAGCCTTAGAGCACTGCAGCTATTTGTGCTGATGGATCCTGCTTTTCTTCCAATATTATTCCAAGCAAACTGCAGTTTAGTTTCAGTTGTGCAAATTCTGAATTCTTCGCTACTTTACTGTGATATGTATGTCTGTTGTGCTTTAGATGTTCTGTAATTTTATCTCTTCACCTACAGGTACTGCTTTTCTCAGAGTCCCTGGTTCCTACAGTGAGAAAAGCACTGTGTGACCCTCTGGAAGAAGTTCGAGAGGCTGCAGCCAAAACATTTGAACAGCTGCACTCAACAATTGGCCATCAGGCTCTTGAAGACATCCTGCCCTTCTTGCTGAAGCAGCTGGTGAGCATTGCTCAGGATTAGTCAACAACCTGATTAATGATGTTGTGGGACAAGTTTTGAATAGTTAACTTAAAGGAGGAGGAGGAGGAGGAGGAGGATTGTAGTGGCAGACCTTCCAGGGAATGGCAGCAGTATTTTGTCTCCTCCTGGAGTCACCCTAGCCAGTGGTAGGGAAGATCTTGTGGCTTAAGCCTAGGCCTGAGAATTGCTGCACCTGGCTCTGCAATGGAATTGCCATTGTCACCTGATGAAGTTGCTTGGCCACCATGCCTGAAATGGAAAATCTTTCTGATGTGACAGAAGAGCTTGGTTTGGGTTTTGCTAGGTACTATGAGAATATGAGAACATTTTTTAATAGAAGAACTTGGTTTTGCTTTTATGATCCCATGGAAGATTGTCCCTTGAAACAGGGCTTAGCTTGGTGTGTCACAGATCGTTTCTCAGGTTTGTCTCTTTCTCTTTCCCTGTAGGATAATGAGGAGACAGCTGACTTTGCTGTGGATGGTCTTAAACAAGTTATGGCTGTCAAGAGTCGTGTGGTGCTGCCTTACTTGGTGCCAAAGGTACAACGGGAAACATATCTTAAACTTTATATCTGTGCTGTTTCCTCTGCTTGCTGCCAGTTTTCTTTGGACCAATATGGCAAAAGGGAGAGCATAGTCTGAAATTTTCTTCAGATTTTGTGCTCAAAATGTTATTTAGCTTGTAATGCATAAATATTTCATGTTGTAGAGAAAGTGAGTCTCCTTCTCAAAAAACTTTCTGCTTGCCTCAAATTTTTGGTGTTACTTTTTATTTCTGTAGCTGACTACCCCGCCAGTGAACACCCGGGTGCTGGCGTTCCTCTCCTCAGTGGCAGGGGACGCTCTGACACGGCACTTGAGTGTCATCCTGCCTGCCATGATGTCTGCACTCAAAGAGAAGCTGGGCACCAGTGAAGAGCAATTGGCAAGTAGCACAGCTCAGCTCTTTGTTGTGACAGGTTGCCTGAAGATAGTGCAGCAGGTTTGCTTACCAGCCCAGAATCTGTGTTCTTTAGACTCACAGATTGGATGTTTAATTCAGTCCATTAGCTTCTCCAGGATGAGTCTTTTTGCCTGGTGGCATATTGTGAGTCAAAAAACGTATGCTTTCCAAATCTATTTGTATCCATTTAAAAGTCTCCTTGGCCTGCTACAAGATACAATTCTCAGTTTACTTATTCCTGGAGACCTGCCAGAAAGTCTAGTTAACTTTGTATTTATTCTTGGTGTAGAAGACTGAGAGATTAAAGGGCTGCAGGGAGGAAATCTCCTATTTTGCATGCTGCACTCCTCCCGTACTGCTTTCCAAAACATCTGGTGTTTGGACTCCAGAGAACATCCTGGAGTTGTGACTGTGGACAGACATTTTCATAATCAGTTGTTGAATTAGGAATGAGTGACAGAGTCCTCTTGTCTTTCTGCTGTGGATACCCATTAGATCAGCTTCTAGCCCCAAGTCTGCCTGGAGATCTCTTAATGTACCCACAGACGTGCTTGTAATTAGTGCTGTGACGCACAGCATTAAACTACATAAATCAGAAGAATGTTATCTGACAAGACTCACAGTCTCTCATGGGTGACTAAGGTGGGGGAGACTGAGCTACTCTAATTTTTGTAAATTAGCCCTCCTGCAGCTGCTGCGGTGATCAGTTCAGCAGAGTTTGGTCACTTGTTAAATTTTAAGAATTGGTCATACCTCTATCTGCACCAGGATTGAGTCAAGCCTTTAATGATGATGTGACCAGCTCTTTAATGAGAAACAATTAGCAAGTGGGGTGTGTTGTAGTATTTACCTAGAGACAGTGCTGGGGATAACATGGAGAAACTTGGGGCTAAATTGGGCTTTGTTCTGTTTGAGAGCTAATGTAAAGTTAATTTGGATTCTTCAGGAGATGGCAAACTGCCAGTCTGTGATCCTGTCTGTGGAAGATGATGTTGGACAAAGAATTATAACTGAAGATTTGCTAGAAGCTACCCGCAGCCCTGAACTGGGCATGAGACAGGCAGCAGCTGTCATGCTGAATATCTACTGCTCCAAGACAAAAGCAGACTACACTGGACATCTCAGGAGCTTGGTTTCAGGCTTGATCCGGCTGTTTAATGACACCAACCCTGTAGTTCTGAACGAAAGTTGGGATGCACTTAATTCCATCACCAAGGTAAGAGGCAGCTTAAAAAGGTTACAGGAGTAATGCCTAGCCTGAGGAGACTTCACCAAAGATATCTGGATGTTGCCTGATCTTTGTTTTCCTCCTCTCTCCTGCAGAAATTAGATGCTGGGAACCAGCTTGCTCTCATTGAGGACCTGCACAGGGATATCCGGATTGTAGGGAACGAGGCCAAGGGCGAGCATGTGCCAGGATTCTGTATTCCTAAGAAGGTAAAAATCAGAATGAGCGTGGATTCATCACAGCCACAATACCCCACCTTTGAGGAGAGCTGATTGATATACTACAGCTAGGCATTACAAACCTATATATTGGAGGACTTTTTGTAGATTAGAGCTCTTGAGTAACCCTACAGACGACCCCTCTTGCAATGAGGTCTCTGACAATTCTGTTATGCATGTAATTTATGGTTGCTGGCTGCTTTTTGTGGGGGAGTAACACTGGACTTCTGTGCCAAATTTCTCTGGTTTAAAAATTCCCTGAGCTGCCACCACTTTTCTCATAGCAACTGGCTTAGTAAGGCGGAGAGGCATGAAATCAAACCAAATAAAAGTAGCTCTGTCAGTGTGGAATCAGGCAGCTGAAGGTCAACAGGAAATTGAGAGAAACTCTCCAAGTTTGTGCATCTGGTGTATAATAGGAGCATAAATAAGATACATATTTGTTGCATCTTAGCTTCTAAGCTTTCTTATCTGATTTTCGTGACAGGGAGTGACTTCCATACTTGTGGTGCTGCGGGAAGGTGTTTTAACTGGTAATCCAGAACAGAAGGAGGAGGCAGCAAAGGCCTTAGGGCTGGTTATAAAGCTGACTTCTGCTGAAGCTCTCAAACCATCTGTGGTGAGCATCACTGGGCCACTTATTCGAATCTTGGGAGATCGGTTCAGCTGGAATGTCAAGGTGGCTCTGCTTGAAACATTAAGCCTTCTTCTAGCTAAGGTAAGATTGAAAGTATTGGACTGTGGTTTGTGAACATTTTCCATGGCAACCTTCAGAAATATCTGTTGCTGTTCATGTAAATACAGCTGGGATGCCTGCTGCTGTGGATTTGATATGTAGAAATAGCACTGTAACTGGATTGCATCCTTCCAGCAGCTTCTGGCCTACAAAAAAAGCCCCCAGTTCTGAACCACTGGGCTTCTTAGAAATATTGATAAATGCTTATCCCACTTTCAAGTGATTTAAATCCACCATATAATTAATCTCTCCTGTATCTATCATTTTTATGTATTGTTAAGTGCAAAGATCTTACTTGTCTTTGAACAGAGCTGAGCTTTTATTCACTGCTTTGTGTACAAAAGGCTGTTCATGATAGTGTAAAATGTCTTTGGGCTACCCCTGTATTTCAGTATGAAGAAAAGATGATTAGACTGGGAAAGGTCAAAGGTTTTGTGGTAAATGGTTGTTTCATGTTTTTCCTATTTCAGTAGCACGTTAGATGTAACGAGGACTCTCTGATAACAAACTGCTGTAAAAGAGGTTGTGCTGTTTTCAGGCTTTGATCTCTAGCTGCTCTTTAATACTTGACCCCACCACTTTCCCTTCTTCCGTTCTGGAATAGGTTGAGATTGCTCTGAAGCCGTTTTTGCCCCAGCTGCAAACAACGTTCACCAAAGCTCTGCAAGACTCAAACCGCGCTGTTCGCCTTAAAGCTGCCGATGCTCTTGGGAAACTCATTGTCATCCATGTCAAAGTGGATCCTCTCTTCACAGAGCTCCTGAACGGAATTCGCTCCAGCGATGACTCTGCCATCAGGTAAGCTGCAGCTGACAGCTCAGACCTTCCTGCTTACTGAGGGTGAAAGAAAGAGCTGGGATGAATGAACCAAACCCTCAATTACAGTAAGATGCATGTATTATTGAAAGCAGTGGACTGTAAACCAGGAATGGGGATGATGGGACCTTCCTGTGTCAGAAATTGAGCTGTGAGAGTATTTAGGAGAAAGAGTGCTTTGGGGTCTGTGCAGTTCTCCTCTCCTGCACATCCCCCAAGTGGCTCACTTTCAGATAAAAGGCAGTATTGACCGTCAGTCTGACCTGAAGTAAAGCAGCTGTTCTTGTATCCTAAAGGCACAGATCTCTAAGATATGCTCTTCCTCTATATTTTTTTTTAATGTTTGAACAATCAGAAAACATCTGTGTTGTGTTAGAAAACATGGAAGTACTGTCTAGGATGGAGTTTCCAGCAGTGCAGAGAGGGCATCACCCTCCCAAACTCTAAGGCATTTCAGTGTAATTGCTGTGCAAGGATCTACAGGTTTCCAGAACAAAATTTCTCTTGGAGGGTGGGGGAGAGGCAGTGTCTGACTGTAGAATGTGATCTCTTCCAGGGATACGATGCTGCAAGCACTGCGGTTTGTCACACGAGGAGCTGGTGCAAAAGTAGATGCTGCAATTAGGAAGAATATTAGCACAGTGCTGCTGGGGATGCTGGGACACGATGAGGTACTGCTTCAGCCAGCTGCAAAGGTCCCCTGCTGCAGACAGGCCCGTTCTTACATTTAAAATCTGAACTTTCTAACAGAATTGCTATCTAAAATAACTTCTGGGAAAATTACTGATGATGTAGTCACAGGGAGGAATTGGAGATTCCTGACCAGTCCTTGGTAACTCTGAGAAGCCTCCAGTTTAATGTTTCCTTGGCAACTGCATATATGGTTTGATCTGCAGCTCCTCACTAACAGGTTTCAGGTAGCTCTGCAGTCAGGATTTGGTTTTTATCTTGGAGAAAGCCTGTGGTACCTTCACTATATGCACAATGTGTTCGTAGCCTCTCAGGTGATGTTTATCATTCCACATGAGAAATTTTTCAGATAATGGCAGATTTTTCTCCAATGAGAAGAGCTCTCCAAGTGTAATATAGGGTCTTCGGTATATAGCAGACAGCAACAGTAACATGAGTGAGATTAAATTAATCATCTGATAATTTCTTTTTTATGTCAGTCTCTGCAAAAGACATGCAACTGTTGACGTGCTAGAAATAGGAAAATTGAAACATTCCCACTGGGTTGTAAATGTGGGGGAGAAGTGGACAGTAATGGGATGGTCATGTAAGGAAGCCAAAATAGCAAAAGCCTGGAATTGTTAAATGAAAAGTAGTAAGTGTATGTCAGACACCAGCTCATCCAGAGATGGCTAGAAGTAACACTTAACAGTAAGTGAATCTAAACTTATCTCTTGTGAACTCATCTTTTAAAA
Organism: Trochalopteron elliotii; assembly: GCA_024734555.1. NCBI lineage: Eukaryota > Metazoa > Chordata > Aves > Passeriformes > Leiothrichidae > Trochalopteron > Trochalopteron elliotii. The sequence continues at coordinate 176,808 of JANPWX010000294.1, forward strand.
CATTGGATTTCATTTTTATGACTTCTCCATTTAACAAATCATAACTTAGGTAAGATCTGTAATTCTTCAGTCTCTGCTGGCTTTTTTGACCTTAGATTTGGTTCTAAGTTCCATTATGTACAAGAAACCATGTACAAGAAACCACGTGAACTGAAAGAAACCCACAGGGAGTAGGAGTGAAATACTACTATTTATTTTCTCCTCCTCTTTATTTCCTGTCATCTTCTGACACTTATTTTCCCTGCTGCCTGTCTCTGGGGTGTGCTGAGCTGAAGCCATGTTCTCTGTTCTCCCATCCCCTGTCAGGATGCCACCCGCATGGCCTCGGCCGGCTGCCTGGCAGAGCTCTGCGCCTTCCTGTCCGACGACGAGCTCAGCACTGTTCTCCACCAGCACCTACTGGGTAGGTGAAGCTGTTTACAGGACTGCAACAGATCCTGAAAGCAGGGAAGATTTCTTCTCGGCCATTGATTCATGCTAACTCTGTGACTGAATCTCTGCTCTGTATTTTCTTGTGGTTTGCTTAATTCGTGGCTCTTAATTCGTGCACTCTGATACACAGGAAGCACAGGCTGTCAGCTGGGGTTGCCCAGACTTTTTTCTCTGGATTTGTTATCTGATGACTTGATAAAAGTACTAGCATGGCTGCATAAATGCTGTTGCTGACACAAGGACAGTTGGACATGGCAGGATGTTCAGGCAGGGTGGACAGGAGGGCCATCCCACCTTTTGGGAGAGCACTGTGATCTTAGGTTGGCTGATGCTAATTGCCAGCCACATCTGATGGCTTCACATGCTTTTGGAGAATTAACTAATTTGCCTCTAAGTTAGAAAAAAACATGAGTTTTCTAGGACCCCAGTGTTTGAGAGTGTTATGGATTAGTATCCCCTGTGGGATTAAAAAGAAAGTCTGTTGGCTTGTCAAATTATAGATGACTTTTACAAATTTATTAGAGTCAAAGCTTATCTAATTTTGAACCATCAGAAGTATCTGAGTTGAACAAGAGTCCCTTGTTTGTGTCTGCTTCCCTGCCTGCCCAGGCGGTGTTCTTGCCTGGAAAAGGTGTTGCATTTTAGCTCTGTCTGTCTTTTGGGGAGAAATGGAGGAAGCAGGGCATTGCTTTAGATGCTGCTCGTTATTTCATTTTATGGCAGTGAATTGACAAACTGCCAAAAGCCTCTCAGATGAAGAGGACTAGATAGCAGGAGCCCTACCATTGTTGTGTTCTTTCCTCTGCAGCAGATGTCTCTGGCATTGACTGGATGGTGAGGCACGGCCGCAGCCTGGCTCTCTCTGTGGCTGTGAACGTGGCTCCTGGCAGGCTGTGTTCCCCAAAATACTACAACAGTGTCCAGGAGATGATCATCAGCAATGCCACAGCTGACAGGGTGAGTCCTGTCCCACAGTGGGGGAGTGCTGTTGCAAGCACTTGTTGGGGGTAGTTTTGAAGGTGTGTGAACAGGTTCCTGTGTCACCAACTAGGACAAAAAACCCCAAGTGCCATCTGGAGATTCTCCCTTGGCTAGATGCAGTTTTTATGGTGAAATTACACAACTGTTCTGGTTCTTTGAGTCCTGATCTCTGGGGAGATGAAGATTAAATAATCTTTAACTGCAGAGTAGCTTTCATTTGGAGTAAATTACACTCCTGTTTCCCTGGAGAGTTCTCATTCACAGACCAAGTTTGCAAGAAGTGAAAATTACTCATTTTAGGAGGAAGATTTTAAATCTGGTGTTGAATGAGTAGTTTGTGGTAGGAATTTTGTGGGCTTGGTGAGGCCTGCTGCCTTATTTCTTCTGGCTTATGGTTGCATTGGGATTATTTCATCATACTACCCAATACCATTAACCCAATGTTTTCCTGCTTCAATGCTGCTGTTCTTTTGAAAGATAGGTTTAGCTTTCCACAAAAGCTGACAGACCATGAGTTTGCTTTTAAAGGCTGTTGTTGAATTCTCCTGTAGTAATAGCAATTCTTGTATTTATGTTGAAGATCCCCATTGCAGTTAGTGGCATCAGAGGGATGGGCTTTCTCATGAAATACCACATGGAAGGGGGAGGCAACCTGCCTCCCAAACTTTCCAGCCTCTTTATTAAGGTAAGAATTTTCGTGTTAACCTGGTGGTGTTCTTGTGTGATCTGAATCTCTGTTTGACCTAACTCATGGGTGGGTCTATCAAGTCCCTGAAAATCTAGGTATTTCTTTTTGAGGCAGAGTGCAGAGAGAAGCACTATATCAGCCTGCTTTGAACCTGTGAATACAACGTTGCCATCCCTGCTCTAACATGGAAATCTGCTTTTGAGCTTTCTGTGCTGATTCCCAAATCTGATTCTTAAAAATGCTTTGTTCCTTTGCAGTAGCAAACAGCTGGCAGAGGCAGAAGAGTGTGAGGAAGCTGTCAGGTTTTATGATTGCTAAAGGTCAAACAGCCTTTACTAGAAATGTATCAAATACCAAAACTCACCTGACCTGAGAACATTGAAGTTAATGTCTTTTTCAGCTCATTTCAATTTAAATATTTTTCTTCAAAATTCCTTTATTGGTTGTTTGCTTCTTTTGGTGTGTGGCTGGAGTTTTTTGGTTTCTTTAGTTGTCTGCCCTCCCCAAACCCCACCACACAGTTGAGCATTCCCATTGGCAGACAAGAATAGATAGAGAGGGATGATGCTGCAGCATGTTACATTTTCAGATTTTACATTTCTTTGATATTTACATGAAAAACTACCAAGCATACCAAGTTGACATGATACAGGCCAACATTCTTCAAAGCAGACTTTTTGTTTGAAATCCAACTTTCCTATATTAATAATAGTGTTGTGTTAAAATATAAAATATCACACTTGCCACAAAACCTTTATCACCATATAATAATAATAATGCACTTGACATTCAGATATTAGCTTTCATGTTTTAAGTGGGTTAAGATTAAAATACAAAACTCTCATTTTTTTTAATTTTGAAGTGAAATCCACTGTTAAAATGCAACCAGTATTCCAGCCAGAGACTGGCTTGGCTGTTCTTGCTGAGTGAGTGTGTTTGTAGAGGTGCTGACACTATCAGCTTTTCTGCACTTCGTGGTCATTGTCATTTCCTGAGACAGTTGAGATGAACATGTGACACTGTCATCAACTACATATTTAGAAATTTTCTATTGAAAAGTTGTCTTGCTTTCAAAGTTTGACCTTCTCCTACACAGTCTAGTCAGACTTAATTGGTAACAAGTGTACCTGTGAGTTGAAAACTGTTTGCTTTTCTTAGCATAGTTTTAAATACTTAAATTTGAAAAAAAATTAACAACTGCTTTAAATACGTGTCCTTCGTATATGTGAATGTAAGTGTACTTTTTTCTCCTTCAGTGTCTTCAGAACTCATCCAGTGACATAAAGTTAGTTGCAGAAAAGATGATTTGGTGGGCAAATAAAAGCCATCTTCCCCCACTGGATACTCAGACAATTAAACCAATTCTCAAAGCACTTCTGGACAACACAAAAGACAAAAACACCAGTGTAAGAGCCTACAGTGACCAGGCTATTGTCAACCTTCTGAAGATGAGAGCGGGTGAAGAAGTGCTTGAGGTATGAGACATAATTAAACCATAACTGTTGGTAGCAAGGCTGTGTCACCTCCTCCTGCTTTTGTCTGTGTGGTGCCTGCAGCCTCAGAATGTGCTGAAGTCTCTTATGAAATAGATGAAGTGGGGCATTCCCATTTTCATTTAGATCTTCAGCAGCATTCTCATGCTCTGAAGAAATCAGCAACACCTGTTCTGTACAACCTTACAGTACAGTATTAATAGAATCGAGGCATTTAACACACCCCCTTAAGCCTTGCCTGTGCTGAGTTCCCTCAGCTGGCAGTGGTAATTGATTGCTTTGGTCACTTGGATGATCACAGTGGTGCTGGAGAGTATTTAGGATGGACTGCTTCATGCATCCATTTCCAGACCTGTTTTCTAAATCTGACCTATTTTTGGATAGTTCCCACGTATGGAATTGTAAAACAAGGTGAAGACTTTTGGGATGTTGGAAAGATTTGAGTTGATACGGCGCATAAGGCACTTACACTGACTCTGATTTGAATGGTGTGTTGTAAGGAGTTGGTAATTGGTGCTGTCTCCCTTCCACAGTCAGTTTCCAAGATTCTGGATGCTGCCAGCCTGGAGCTCCTCAATGAGAGCTGCAGGAGGTCCCTGCGGAAGCTGGCTGGCCAGGCTGACTCCGAGGAACAGATCGATGACACAATCCTGACGTGATAAAGCTCCCGAAGACCAGGAAACACTGAACCAACCGCTGCATCAGCATTTCAACTCAAACACCTATTATAAATGTTTTCATTTTTGAAAATGTTAATTCTGATGGGATTTCATGAAAAGGACTCCCAAAGAGTATTTTAGTATCAAATATACCAGAATAGCCTTAATTAGACCCACACTAGATGAAAATTAAAAATTTGGTCCCCTTTTTGAAACAGATGATGTGCAAGAGACAGACATACTAACCAGTACTGGTCAGCCCTGGCCAATTGTGAGATGTGGCTAGAGCACATCAGGCTTAAACTCTGGTGAAAACTATTTCCTTTCCAGGTTCTGTGCAAAAACTCCAGTACTGGAGGTATTGTTGGTTTTTCCACGCACCCTGGGAGGCAGGAATAGAACTCAGTGGAAGTTCAGTTATATTGTTTCTGTGTACTGCTAACTTGCTGCTTGTGACGGTTCTGAAGACTGAAAATCCCTGTAAAACCGAGTATTTAAATAGCCTTAGAAATCTCAGATGCGAAAGGGGGATTAAATGCAGTCTGTTTAGAGAAGGAACATTTAATAAAGGCTCTGACTTTGATCCTTCTGATGTAAACTGTTCTTTTTACAAATTCATTTGTCAACAAACTTACACTGTGATTTACTTTTCAGACCTGTTTGTTCTGGGGAATACAGTTTGTAGAATGGACAGTGCTGTGATCTGTGAAAACCGTTCTGCAGAACTGAGGTGAGACAGGGTTTAAAGCCAAGCCAGAACTGACATTTAATGAAATTTGTAAATAATTGCTTCTGTTAATTTCCAAAGTATTTTTGACTACAGACAGCTTTTTAGTTACCCAACTTGTGAAAATCCTTTGTATTTATGTCTTCAAAGGCTTCACAAGATAGTTGGCATTAGGTTTATTGGTCAATGAGTTGTGCTGCTCCAAGAAAGTATTTTATTTTACCTGGCCACATATATCTCTCATGAAAAAAAAATTAATTTATTAGTACATTTTATGTCACAGTGAAAATCCTGTTGCAGAATACCAATTTTTTAGAAGGCAAAATGAGCTTTACATTCCATGTAGAGCAATAGTTAAGTGAGCCTCATCTATTTTATGAAATTCACAGAACCTGGTTGCACCTGTGAAGCCAAAGCACTAAAATTTGTTACTTCATGTGGGTGGTGTGTGTGTGTGTGTGTGTAATGTTCTGTGCTTGTAACACTGGATGGCTCAAACCATGATGATGAGAGAACACAACAGTACACATCATAAAATTTGAGAGCACGAAGTGGAACCCCATGGGAACACACGTTCTGCTAGAAGCAATTTTCTGATTGTTATGGCAGTAGCAGCAAACACAAGAACCTCTGTATCATACTAATGCCTCAAACTGCAAGATACAATCATGAACAGGTATTTGGGAGTGCTGTGGTTTGTTCTGGTCAGAAGTCCAACACTCTGGCAAAAGGTTCTTGGTGCTGTGTCAGTTCCCAGCCTGTGGTGTAGCGTCCTGACAACAGATTTGCTGTAGGAGTTAGTGGAATGAACTTGGGAAATCAGCAATTTTATTCTGTACCTAAGATAGGCTCAGCTCCTGCTAAAGCATTCCTAGCTGATTGCCACACAATTGTTTATATAGCATTCTAGGATGGAGATTCCATAACCTCTCTGTGCCATCTGTTTTGTCACGTGAACTTATCAGACTGTCAGAACTTACCTCATATCTGAAGAAAGATTTTTTCCTTGCTGTTACTTGAGTCCATTGCTGCTTGTCCTGTTCCCACAGACACTGAAAGCAACTGCATCATCACTTCAGTGTCCTCACCCCTGGATGAAATAAATTTAGATTTTCTATGTATTTTCTTAGAGATTTCCATGTTTTCTAAACTTCCACTGCTGCCCCTCATGTTTGTTTCATTCTGACTCCTCTTTGCCTCGAGGTGTCCTGGGGAGTTGTTTTGCAAGCCCCACATAACAAACACAATTGTCCACCCCAACACAAGGTCTGAGTGTTCCTTTGTTGCAACACAACCTTGGTGTTGACACGTTTAGTTTGTGATCAGCTATGAAGCCAAGCTACAAAATGACTCTTTAGCTAATTATCTCTAATCTTGTATTTATGCACTTGGATGTATTTCTACAAAACTGCAGCGCTTCCCAGTTGGTCTGATGGAAGCTGTGTTTTATTTCATCACATTTAGCTGCATTCTGAAGGTGGGTTGTAATTCTGATTTTTGCCTTTCAAAATACTTGTGATTCTGAAATTATCTTTAAAGTACGTATTTTGCACTGAATTAGTAATACTCAAGAGTGAAAACTCAACTAAATGCTCTTAAAGATTTGGCAGCTTGGGGCACTGGAATGAGTTTCACTTCTGATGAATTAGCTGTGCTTTGGGATCACAGGAACAGCAGTTAAACCATGCAATGCAAAAGCCTTTGCCCTGAAACATGTACAAAATTTGATGCCATTCAAAACCTACTAAGCAGGTGTCAAAAAGCTCAGTGATTGTACTGGAATCACTCACTCCATCACTGCAGCCAGGAAGGAATGAAAAAAGGGCAAGTTTTGGTGAAGAATGGCTGTTTGAGCTCTTGGCACCTTGGTTTACCTATTCTGATTCCAACTGATGTTCCACATAAACATGGGAAAGAAAATTATATGTCAATGAAGCCTTTATTATTAACTTGTTCATTTTAGCCAGTAAGATCATCTTCTATTATTTTGATGATTTTTTGTATTTCCAACTTAGGTAGCAGCAAGTGGAAAAACTCATTCATCTTCCCAAACAGCACCTGAATTTCTGCACTGAGCTTAGTTGTTCCTGAGAGGGAGGAGTAAAATGTAGGAGCTCACTTGGCACTTGTGGAGAATATGCTGATTTTTCAGTCACAATGAAACACTCAATTTGGATTTCGATAGCTACTTTTTGCTGAACTATTTATACACTGCAATATAATATACCAGAGATAAAGTACCCATAATTTTTGCCACAACATGAGATCTGATAAATTGATTGTGCCAACTTGGAGACTAAAGAATTAAATTTTTTCTCATTTCAAATGTCTTAAAAATACCAGTTGTCAGTAAAAGATAATTTTTCCCTACAACTGATGGTAATAACATCTTTGAACTGTCAAGCAACTGTCTCTGAGTGACAGCTGAACAGTGGGTATTTCAGGAAGATCAAAAAATAATTTATGAGAGAGGTTTAAACTTACAAGGTGCTAAAAATTACAGTGGAAGAGAGACAAATTAAAAGCATAAAATATTCAAAACTTTTTCTTTTTTGATTAGTCACAGTTCTTACTGTCCATTTTATTTGGTAACATCATGACGCCTCACGCTTTTCACACGATGAGGTTTCATGAGCTTAAAAATAGAGGTAATAGGAGTCACTGTCATTCTGGGTTTGAGCTGCTGGTTTGTGTGCTGGATTCAAGGGATTTCCCTGCAGCTACAGTGTCCTCAGTTACTCTGGTGGTGCTGGGTTGCATGATGGGCTGTCCCCAGTGCTTGTCTGGGGTGAGTGATTGAGATAGATAGGTAGATAGATGTGTGTGGTGTTTAAAATGCAGGAGTTGCAGAGTGAATGTGAGCTGAAGGTCACACGTGGATTCCAGGATGTGGGAACCTTGACGGGGTGAACTTTGAAAACTGTAATAAGTTTCTGAAGGTCAAGATTAAGACAGGTTTATTATTAAGTGAAACACCACCCACTGTCCTTGGACACTTCCAGGGATCCAGGGGCAGCCACAGCTTCTCTGGGCACCCTGTGCCACAGCCTCACCACCCTCACAGGGAACAATTCCTTCCTAATACAGACTTTATAATCTATAACAATCCAAGTTCTTTAGTGCTAATATACCTCTTCCCATCTGAATGACCAGTGCATGTTAGTAAGGCAGGTTTCATTAAATAATTCAACTTGATCTCAGGAGTTCAAGTACCAGTGAGAATGTGTTTTTCTGTGTTTTTAAAAAAAAATAATCAGAGCAAAAAAACACCAGTTTTCTTGTGCCATGTCTCTGCTTAGAAGTGGCAATCACCTAAAAAGTGACCATAATCTTGCAGAATTTGTGTAGTCAGTCTCTGTGCAACTGGTAACAAAATCAGTAAGGCTGCTGGACGACTGAGTGCTTGTGAAATGCAGATGTGGGCTGGGGACTGAGGTCAAGGCCCTTCCTGAGCCATACACAGGCACATCTCTGGATAAAAAACCCCAGGAATTTAATTTCAGACTGGCCTGACTTGCCAAGCCTGTGACACACACCTGGGCATTTCGTATCACTGCTGTGGGGCTCCTCACCTGCGGCTCTGGGCTGCGATGGAAACTGTTCCTGTACCTACACAAAATCGCTCCTTTGGTGCAGAGCTGGGAGCGCTGGGTGTCCCTCACGCTTTTGATGCTTTCCTGAGGGCAGCGTCGCTTTCTGCCGCGTCCTCACGCGGGCACCTACGGGAACTAGGGGAGGGACACAGTGGCGCCTGACGGAGGTCTCCCGGAGGCTCGGCACGGGGGGAGGACAACGCTCCCGTGGCGGGGAAGCGAGGCGCGGGCGGCGGAGGGCGAGGGATCCCGGCCCAGGGCGGCGAGTCCCCCACGCT
>JANPWX010000294.1:186058-250124 GCA_024734555.1 Trochalopteron elliotii
GGGGAGGGGCGGCCTCCTCCGCCCGGGGCACCCGCGGCGTTGTGCTGCCGGTGCCGCGGCGCGGGGCTGAGCCGGGACCCCGCGCTGTGTGTGAATGGCGGGGCGCCTTCGCTTGGGCTTCGGGAGGTTTTATCTGATAAACCTGCGGAACTGGCTGCCGCAGGATATTATGGTAAATAGCTTGGCTGGGTTTGGGGAAAGGCAAATTAGACGCGTAGAAGTCAGGACAGCACCGGCAGTGCTGCCGGCATCAGCCTTGGCGAGCGCATGTTTTGACGGCGCCCACTGATCTGTTGCTGGGATGAGGAGGGAATTCCCTTCCCCTGTGACAGGCAGTTTAGGGATCGATGGGAAGGGCTGGCTGCCCTAAGGACTGTTGTTTCCAGTGTGGTAGCTAGGACGTTTTAAAAGTCATTATTACCTTAATTATTCCTTAAACCTTTTTCTGTGCTTCAGCCTGAAGTCTCAGTTCCAGAGTTCCTTTTTTTTTTTTTTTTTTTAATTAATAAATCATGGAAGAGCTGGTAGCTTTGCATACTTCTCATTATAGTATAGGATGCAAATACCTAAAAACAGGAGATAAAGGCGTAGTTTGAGGTTTTTTGAAAATCGACCTTTAAATACTTCTGTCGCAACCTCAGAAACTTCTGGAGGGCTGAATGTGTGAACTGTGCCAGTGTCTGGTGCTTTGGTCTGCGTTCATAAGAATTGGGACTGGGAGGATTCCTGCCGTCGGTGCAGCTCGGTGTTGGTAGCACTCCAGCAGTTTAGAACTGAATTTCCATAAACTGGAGAAGGGTGCATCCACCCTCTTCTTTTAGCAGAGGTGTGGTCCGTGGGGCGGCAGGTCCTGGCATGCAGCGAGGCACAGCTCTTGGATGAAAGGGTAATGTTGCACGATCTTGGCAGTTGTCACCTTCAGAAGATTTAGCTTCATGTAAAAAATGTTCATTCTACACTAAACCGTGTCTGCATGAAGGGATCTAAGGAGGGAGACAAGACAACAGCTTCAGAGCGGCTTAAACCCCAGGCAGTTCTGGGAGCCTGTGGATTATTACAACCAAATGCTGCATTCTTAGTTGAGCAGTAACTCTGTTGCTTGCTGATGAGTTCCGAAACTGTTCAGGCAAGATAAACAGGATGGTGAAAACTCTGAGGAAGACATCTCATTTTAAACAATTAAATAAATTTTCTCAGCTCAGTCTTCTTGAGTAAAATCCCTATAGTGTATCCAGTGAAAGGAGTGTTGTGAGAATTGTCAGGCTGCCTGTGGTTCTGTGCTGTAATTAAATCTCACTGTGTAGTTTGACTATTGATTTTTCTTTGGTTTTGTTTTTGCTAACCCCAACAGGAAGGATTTGTCCCTGCTTTCACGAAACAGTTTGCTTGTCTTGTTTATTGACATTTTACTCCCTGCAATAGAAAGTGGACTATTACTGGGTAGGATAGTTCTGTCTCATTCTGCTTTCCCCTATATGCAAATCTGTCAAGAGGGTAGTAGGTTTGTGTGTTTTTAGAACAGGTCATCTTGAAAAGCTGCTGGTGATTTCAGCTGTGCCAGATATTTAAAAATAATACAGATGATCTGTGCTTTGCATCTGCTACTTTAATTCACTCTACCGTTCAGTAAGATACGGGTCTTGCAGTCTTGTCTGACACTGAAATTTACTTTTAACTTTAATTGTGCAAAGTCAATAGGCCAGGTTTTTTTTGTTGTTTTATTTTGCTGTCTTCAACAAGCTGAGGGCCCTGCGAGCCTTCTCTTCAGATCTTCTCAAACAGCTCTGTGTGGGAAGTGTGGGGTCACCGAGAGTGTGGTTTCTCTGCGCGTGAAGAGTGTGGGTCAGAGGCAGTGTTTGTTTAGTGAGATCATTGTCACTGGGAGCATGTAGAGCTTCCTGAGCTGGGGAGGTTTCTTCTCTCTGGAAGCTGCCAGCATGCTGGGAGCAGTGCAGCCTGTGCAGTGGAAGGCAGTGTAGTGTGACAGAGCAGTGTCATGTGCAGCTCTGCAGCATCGCCCAGGGCTGGCCGAGCCCGGAGATGGTGCTGTGGTCGGTCTGACAAGTCTGCAGGTTCTGGCACCTTCCTGCCTTTCACTGAGCTGGAGGCCAAGGCTGCCTGGTCAAGAAGCACAGCACTTGCTGCTGAATGAAGCATTCTTGTTTTCTCTTAGTTTCTTATTTTTTCTTTGTTGACAGGTATTTGCAGAGCTTTATCTATTGCTAAATAACCAGTCCTCTGTTAAAATACAGGAACTGTTCTGCTACCTTTTTTGAGCTCAGAGGTATTGATTATATGCATGCTGCAACTTCGTATTTTTTAGTTCCTTTCCTCTTTTCCTCCTTAGCTTGGTAGCAGTGAGAAATGAGCATGGCTTCTCCAGATGGCTGGTGATTTGAACTCTTTGCAAATGAGACCTGGCTTAGTGTAATCATGCAGATTTTTAGGTTGGTTTTTATTTTTTGTTGGTAGCTGTTGTCACATGCCAGCAGCTGAGATCTGCTGGAGTTCTGCATAGCCTTGCATAGGTCTTCTGTTAAGATAACTTGCAATTTATACGTCATCAAAATAATTACCTTGAATCACTTCTACCTGAAAAGATTTAATAGATAATTACCCTGGTGAAGCTGAATTTCCTATTCATGCCATAGCAGATTTATTTTGGGGAGGAAGGGTCATTAACATCAGAGATGTTATGCAGAGATAACAATGTGGAGGCATTTGGATACCCAGATTCCCTTAGGTGGGTGTGCAGGAATGAGTTTCTTACAGTTCTTGTCTGAAGCACTGTGAAAAATGCTTCCCTGCAAGAGGGTGTGATCAGGGTGCAAACAATCACTTATGGAAAACCTGGATGAAATGCTACTCAAAGCATTTAGAGAAATGTTGCATGGAACATTTTGGCAACAGGTACAGCTTCAGAAAGGTGTGTGCCCTTCCTGTTAGATGTGGAAAAAGGCTGTTTTGGATGGCAATACAGGACAGTGATTTCCAATTCCTGTTTGGTTTAGGCTTCTGTTAGACTGTGGCCATGCTAATGTGAGCTTTGTAGTACTGAGCCCTGGTGTGACTGTCAGAGCAGTCCAAATTCACACAGAATGGAGGTAGGCAGTGGTGTACCTGATGTCACACGTGATGTGCGAGTGGAATTCAATAGAGTGCTGAATTCAGAGCAGTGTTCTGAGCCCTTGTTAATTCACAGGACATGCTCAGCTTTGGCTCTTTCCCTAGCAGATGTAAGCCTACTGATTGTAAATTTACATTTAGTTATTATTCTTCTCTGACCTCTTGAACTGACCACACTTCAGAAGCTGCTCTTGGAGGGTTTGCTGAGGGCTGGAGGAGGGAGGGCACAGGTCCCCCCTCCCTGCACTACTACCAGAAGCATCCTGAGTCTTGGGGTGACTGTGCTTGGTCAAATCTCCAAGGAGCGTGTGGAGATGAGCAGTCAAGGTGGGTGGTACTAAATGATGTGCTGATTTCTATGCAGTGGATGGGTAAAACCCTGTTGTGTGTTCCCTGACCCCCAGGGTGACTGTACTGAAAGATTTGCTGTGTTTGTTTGTCGTAGGTGTGGGCAAGAGCAGTTTGCTGTTGCGTTTTGCAGATAACACCTTCTCAGGTGAGTGGTTTGTTTCCTTCAGTAAGTGCAATGCTCTGGGTTTGTGCCAGTGCTGCTGGTTGGTAAGGAATCTGTGTTTGCCCACTGATAGCTGTGCTGGGAACACATCATGCTTTTAACTTTGCATCTCTTGGTATGAGCCTGTACAGGCCATTCTGTCTGATCTTCACTCTCAGCTGGAAGTCCCTGAGTATTGAAATACTGAGGTGGTTCCAGAAACAGCTTAGGTGGTTTAGGTTATGCTGTACTCTCTGCAGACTTCCTATTAGCCATTTGGGATTTAGATTGATTGAGTATTGTGGTAAACCACTTACATTTGTGATATAACCAGTTTATTGGGAGGAAACTCTTAGAATAGACTGTATTCAAATAAGTGTTTGCACAAGCATTTAAAGCAAAGTGTCGTCTCAAAATTTTCACAAGTGAAATGCTCTCATAGTTACTGTCTATCTCTTGAGATACTTGGGTGCATACTCTTGATCAATGGGATAGAAAAATAATAATTTTATTTTGTAACACGGAGATTTTTAATTTTAAAGGTTGCATGGAAGAAGTGGGTTTATGGCTGGGGAAAAAGGCTGTTAGCTACAGATAAAAATATGCAGATCAGCATGATATAAGCCATTTTAAACAGTAAGCAGATATGGGGAACTTTGTTCTCTTGTCCAGTCTGGGAGCTGCTGCCAAGTAGTGTTCAAGATGTGTGCTTTGGGACATCCAAAATAAACAAGACTTAGGTTCTCACTTACCCACACTTTCCCTCCAGGCAGCTACATTACCACCATTGGAGTGGATTTTAAAATCCGGACAGTTGAGATCAATGGAGAGAAGGTGAAGCTCCAGATCTGGGACACAGCAGGCCAGGAACGCTTCCGGACCATCACATCAACGTGAGTAACACTGGGCTCTGTGCTGTGCAGCTTTGGGTCTGGATCTTATAGTCCAGACTTGGGGTTTAGATATTTAAGTGCTGCAATTGATTAACTAATGATTTACAGTGACACTTCTCTCAGCTGTGCTAGAACCAACCATGGTGATGTTCTGGCAAGGTTTGGAACTGGGATTTCAGAGTTCCTCTGTGCACCCTTCTATGCATTTCTGTGATGGCTTTGTCTTATTCCTGTGCTGCTGGTTTTCACATGGTAGAACTGGAGTTATTAGACTGCATATAGTAGACAGCTTGCCTCTGTGGCTACCCAGGTATTGAATGCACGGCAGAAGCAGAGTGCAAACCCTCTGTCAGTGTCATATAACTAGTGAACAGCTTGGAGATTGAAGAGTAGGATTTCTGATCCCTGGTTTTACTTTTGGACAAATGCTTTAGGAGCTATCTTTGTGTGGAGTTCTGCTGAAGCAGACGCCCACATGATATTAACCTTTTCCTTGGTTGGAATTCAGATTCCAACTCATTGTCCTTTTGAACAGCGTGTGCAGAGCTTTTCCTGTTCCTGAAGAAACCACACCTAGAGCTGCGGTGGTGGGAACTAAGAATAAAATGTGTTTGTAAACTGATTGCAGTAAAGGTGGACTCCTCACGGGGGAAGAGGGAGAAGTGCACTTGGAAATGGAACTTCTGTTTCCTTGGGTTTTTAACCAAAATAATTCTTGAAAGATCCATGTGTTTCACTTGGTCTTTCATGACTCACTTCTCCTCTGGCTTTTATTTGAGAGGAGGATCATTTTCAGCTGATGAACTGATTAATTTACTCAGACTTGAAAATAATGAGATTGGTTACATCTGTGTTATGTCTAAAGCACTAGAAGTGCCAAAGTTGAACGTGATGTGTGCACCGCCCCTTTCCTCCGCACTCCCATACGGATATCATTGGGTTACTTCCATTGTTCCTTAAGTGTTTAGCTTGAAAAAGCTCGGTTGCCTCTTGCAGGGTTCCTGTGTGTGTGACATCACTTCTTGTTTGAGCGCTGCAGGGGAAGGAAGTGGTGAGGGGGAGGCACCGAGCAGTGCTGTGGCTCTGTCAGCTGTGACGGGCGAGCCCGAGAGCCCCGATTACTGCTGAGTCAGCAAAGCGCCTTCCTGTTTGCAGATTCCCGGCGCGGCTCGGGGCTCGCTAATGAGTGTGTTGGGTCGTGGGGCTGATGCCAGCCAGCTGAGAGAGCCATGGTGCACCCAGCACTGAGCAGGCAATAGCAGACAGCTGAGAGAGCCATGGTGCATCCAGCACTGAGCAGGCAATAGCAGCAAAGGAGGATTCCTTCTGTCAAGGGGAATAGCTGTGGATCAGACTTCGTGCAGTGTTTTATGGAAATTTTTTTCTTGATTAACATCTAAAATAGATAAGCTGAAATGGTTTGAGGCATTTGTGCCTGTTGGAACTCTACTGCTACTTCCTTTTGCATTGCTTTTTACCCAAGTGAGGCATTTTTACTTTGGGGGCAGCTAACGTTTTGGGGGTTCTGCCTTAGCTCTGGTAGCTGCAGAATCCTCCATGGTCAGGGAGAAAGATCTGTGTTTTTTGCAGTTCTGTGCCAAGCAGTTCATGTGTCCAAGTGCATTTGAAGTGTTGAGGAAAACACTTTGGGAATGGTGGTTATAGTGGGATGAGGACACTTCTTGCTAGGTTGGTTGGCTGTGCTTGTCTAGTGTTCCTAATCATATCACCTATAAAACCAGGTGATAACAAGAGTTAAATTTTAGAAATGGTTCTGGCTGGCTTGGGGTTTTTTTTTCATTTGTTGGCAAAGTAGTAGTGTTGCTGATTTATTTATCCTAAACTGACTGATAAATCAAGTAACCTTGCTTGTTCTTACAAAAGGGTTTGGCTGTCAAATCATGGGTGGAGTGTGAGTGCCCTGTCAACAGAATGTAGTAGTCTGCCTAGTCTTTGACTAGACTGAGGTTTAAACTGAAGTTAAGAATATAAAAGGTGTTCCTTCAGTATTACAGTAGGTCAGGGAGTCCCTTTACAGTGAAAGGCAGAGTTCAGATTGATGTTGAGCCAAGCCTGGCAAGCAAGCCTGAAATTAGAGCCCATCTGGTAATTACAGTAATAGGTTGGTAGTGCTGCTGTGTGGACTTAGAACTGCAAAATGGTAGAGGTGGTAGGAAGTTAATAGTGGAAAATTGGGAAACATGAAAAGGTTGTACTAGTTTGATTTCACTTGACTGTAGCTACAGTCAAGAGCTGAAAAGCAGAATAAAACTGTTAAGGAACAGAAATCAAGTTGTCTGGAGTATTTTACAGAAGCTCAAGAAAATGAAACTAGATCAGAATTTCAGACTAGGAAGTATAAAGGCAGCTGGTTTTATTGTCTGTTAAATGTGGAAATACTGGGATAGCTGGTGCCTTCTGGGAGGAGAGGCTGATCTATGTGAACTTGGTTGCCATGGAATGTCATCCAAATTAAATTTGATTTAAATTCACCAGGGATTTAGCATGCCAGGACGCAGCTGTATTAGCAGGAATACTTAAAATGCATGAACAGCCAGTCCCTGTACTTGATTTCCTCTTGTAGACAGGACTACTTTGTCCTGATTCAGGGCTCTGGGTTTAGGATTCAGGCTTTACATAATGGTTGTCAGATGCCAGCTCAGGATGAATAGTGATAGCAGAGGGACCTTCTGCCATGGTTTCCTGTGGAATGGCATGTTTGAGAGAGGGATAAGATCTTTGAGATGACAGAATTGCTGTGTCTTGTAAAGCAGATATGACTAAAGGCTAGTAGTTAAAAGACTGGTCTGACTGACAATAGATGTTCTTCCAAGAACTTGAAAGAAAGACGAGTATGAGACCAGATTATTAGAAGTCTCTGGAAATGTTCAGAATTCTAGATGAATGAAAAAATGAAGGAAATGTGTGCTACAAAGTAGAGAAATAGGAACAAAGAAGCTGGATTAAACCAGTGACCTGTCTTTCACATTTGGAAGGTAGGTGTTTTCCTGAAAAAAACAACATATGGGTCCTACTGGACTGACATAGTGTCTCTTTTAAATCTGATTTAGCTACTGCTGTGCTCTGTGGAACTGGTTGTTATAACTCCAGATGTTAATACTGAGAAGCAATTGCTAGAGGAAATAGGAGAACTTTCTCACTGGTTTCTTGCAGTAGGGAATTCCCCAGTGAGTGGTGAATGTTCCCTCGTGTTTCCCAAAGTTGTCTTCAGGGACCTGAGGGGGGATGCAGGTGGCTGAAGGACAATGCTGAGTTTGAGTAACTCCCAATTTAATTCTAGTGGTAGAACTAGCAATAAGGTGTTTATTTCAACTTAAATATTGGCTTCTTAAAGCCTTTTCCACACCTAAGCTAAATGTAAAGGTCTAGGGAACTCTTCCAACTATATGGGAGATTGTTGGCTACTACCAAGCATCCAAGGGCATACACAGGTCAGGTTTGGTTGGCTTTCAGCTCAGGAGGATACTTTGATGGATACTCTTAACATGAATAACTGGTCTAGAACATTTTTGTCTGTAGTTTATGAAGGTATTTCCACCAGCAGATGCTGGCTTTGGGGGTTTGCAGAGTGCATGGCAGAGCACATCCACTACACAAGAGGACAGCCAGCATCACTCTGTGACTGAGAGACTCAGATTGAGGACTTCAGGTCTCTTCTGCTCTCATTTCTGTGGTCTCCATTTCCCCAAAAATGTGGATGGGAAGGAGATAAGACATTCTTTCCCTTGTGTCAAAGTCTCAACTACCTCTTGGTTGCCAAAAGCACAAAATTTACACCTACTCCTCCCTGAATGCCAAAAGCCCCATCTGTTCTCTACTCGCCAAAGCCCACAACCTGTTATAAAAGCAATTCTGCACTGCATCATTCTGGAAGTTGAAGTATGGGATAGGATAAATCAGATTTTGTTTTCTAGTACTGTCCTGCATTTGGGGTTGGAGAAGCTTTGCTGTACTTGTTAAGCCTGAAATGTTACCAAGGATGCAGAACCATATCTAACAACTGATAGAAAACAGCATGACCACCAGCTTTTTGAGAAATAATGTGTGCTGTGGGATTTAAGAGTTAGAGAATAACAGGTAGTCATGGTCTTATCTCTCAGGCTTATCTCTCTTGGTAATGGCAGCCAATAGAGAAAATGACATTTGAGTGTAGAGGAGGGGCTGGCAACCTTTCTAGAACAATGTGCCAGACAATTTTCCCTTCCAAAAATAGAAGCAGTGTGTGCTGGTAGGCGCTCAGCAGGAGTCAGAGGTTGCTGTCTTGCACAAAGGAAGCTATTTCTGTTCAGGTGGTTGGCAATATCAGTGGCAGGAGCTCCAAGCAGGGTTCCCATTTCCATGGTGGTCTCTGCTGCAGGGCCCAGCCCACACCCCCATCCCAGGAGCAAAATCCTGTGGTGCTGACAGTGTGTCAGGAGTGGGATCAGTGCACGCAGGCTGCCTGCTGGCTTTCCACTCCCCAACATCAGATGCTTTGCTCAGAAGAAAA
The DNA here is from genome assembly GCA_024734555.1 of Trochalopteron elliotii. Lineage (NCBI taxonomy): Eukaryota > Metazoa > Chordata > Aves > Passeriformes > Leiothrichidae > Trochalopteron > Trochalopteron elliotii. Next base: position 195,081 of record JANPWX010000294.1, read on the forward strand.
CGTAGGTGCGTGGGCAAGGCAGGAGCAGCAAGATGCTCTGTTGGGCCCCTGGCTGGGCTGGCAGGGATGCCAGGCTGGGCTCAGTGTGCACACAGAATGAAGCAGCTCTGCGTAGGTGCAGCTGAACCACTGAGCTTCTTCTCTAAGGGCTCAGTGTTGTCTTGGCAAATGCAATGCTCAGTGTTGTTGAGGAAGTGGTAGGTCAGTCTGAGGGTGCTGAATTAAAAGACTACTAGGTGGTGATATGGGAGAGCTTGAAGGAAATTGGTTTCGTGTTCAGCTGTGGAGAAATCCAGTGTGTTGGTAGGATTGGGGATCTTTCTGCTATCACACAAAACAGGATTCATCAAAGCAGTGTGCAGGGCATGCTAGTGTCAGGAGAGGATGGGTTATTTTTGCAACATGTGGATTCAGGCCATGGAGTACTTTTCCCTCTAAAAGACCCAAGTTATGAATAAAGTTGAGTTGTAATCAACTAAAGCACAAATGCAGTGCTGTAGCAAATTTTGAAGTCGTTGATAAAACTGACTGCAAATGGTCTAGAACATTTGAAAGCAGAGGATTTCTTTTGGGCTGGGAATAAGTAATTCCTACCTGAGTTAGTTCTTGCCAAGGGAAGTGAATGTACAGCATAAAACATGGCATGGGAGAAGTACTTGAGTGTCTTCTGCAAGTGCCCAGACGGGCAGTAGGAGCAGACTGTTCTGCTGCAGAACATCCTGGAGGAGCACTGCTGCCCAGGGACTGCTGCAGGGGGATCAGGAGAGGAAAGTGTGTGACCCTGGGGGTGATCTGTGCCTCTCTGCAAGTCTGGCTGATGGTGCATAAAGGCAGGTGGCTTCTCTTGTAGAAGGATGATGAGGCTGGAGGTGGGAAGAGACAGTGACTTACTTAAGCACTTCAGTAGCAAAGTGAGCTGAAACTTTGAGATCTTCTCAAAGGTGTGTCTGGGTTAGGTTCAAAGGCTTTGCAGTTCAAAGGTGTGTTTGCAGAGTTGGAAAAATCAAAGAGGAGCAGAATGGTCACTGGAAATCTCTGAAGTCCTGTGGATGTAGTGCAAGAAGTGCTTGTGATAAGACAGCAAGGTCAAGGAATGCTGACACAATTTAAGGGAAAATCAGCAATTTTGTATGCTGGTTTATTGAATTTTATTAAAAATTTTAATATTGATCAAAAGAAAGAGAAGAGGATGAAAGGAAAAGAATAAAGCTGCACATAATATAAAAAATGGATCCTGATGAAGACCTCACTGTTAATTGTTTCCTGTTTCAATTACTTTTTATTTTTTTGGGTCACAGCTGCCTAATTTGCAATAGGGAATGTACCTGATAGCCTTGTGATTGTGGCTGAAAACTGAGAAGGTAGAGCTTGCTGGTTTTTTATTTAGCATTTTCATGGTGCACATACTGTCTGTCTTTGGTAGCTTTGTGCAGGTGATAATGTTGGAACCTGAATTCAGATATTTTTCTTACATATCAGACTTGTGCATCATCTTTTAAAGGTGCCAGTTGCCCAAGACTAATGGGAATAAACTGAAATAAAGCTTATTTTTAATGGCTAAAGGTAGCAGAGTGTATTGAATGCACATATGGAGTCGATCTGTTGAGTAGGAAGGTGTGATCAGAACACAGTCGCTCAACAAGACAGAAATTTTTGATAGTTTGAGAGAACTGTGACTGAAGGTTGAGTATATTTGGAGATCTGCTGAAATTTTAGCCTATAAGTGATTGTTCACAGATAACAGAATTACTGCAAAAACTTGATGTGGTTTATACAGCCCCAAGGTTCACATCACAGCCAGTTCTGAGGATGTGCTGGGGGTACCATTGCCTTTGGTCCTGTAGCTGGAAGACAACATTCATCTTTGAAGGTCATGACAACCTGAACAAGGAAGATTTTAGATGTCTTTGGACTTGGAAATGCATTTGTATAGTGTGAATGAGCAGGAAGCTCTGTAGTTTTGGAGGAATAGCCTGGGATCAAGCTGTTATAAAAGAGCTACATGAGTCTCAATGGAAAGAAAATACCATAGCCTGAGGATTTGTTGTGAATCCTGTAGAAGCTCAGTGGAAGAGAAGGTGATACCCTGGGTTAACATTTCCTGTCCTTTTGTGCCCCACAGGTATTACAGAGGAACACACGGGGTCATCGTTGTCTACGACGTAACGAGCGCAGAATCTTTTGTCAATGTAAAACGGTGGTTGCATGAAATTAATCAAAATTGTGATGATGTCTGCAGGATACTAGGTAGGTAATTAGGGAGTTACAGCATCTTAATTAGTGGGCTGGCCTGCTGAAATACCAAACTGACTTTTATTCTCTTTCCTTTCTTAGTGGGCAATAAGAATGATGACCCAGACCGAAAAGTGGTAGAAACAGAAGATGCCTATAAATTTGCTGGGCAGATGGAGATCCAATTGTTTGAGACCAGTGCCAAAGAAAATATTAATGTGGAAGAGGTAATATAATATTCAGAAGTGTAGAGATAAAATGATTTGGGGATAATGGTGTGGGAAGAAATAAAAATTCCATTCTTCCCATTGAGAACAAAAAAGTAAGCTTGTACGAGTTGCAAGTAGTAGGTAAAATGTCAAAAAAGAGACATTCAGCTGTTTTTGGAAGAGTTAGGGAAGCAAAATGAAGGAGCCCACACTGCATTTTCAGTAGCTTTACAGTGCTCACGTATTAGGGAGAAAACACTTGAGAATGGTTGTAGGAGGTAGGACTGCCCAGGCTGCACTCCTGGCCTCAGTTGATAAACTGCCCTGGATTTTAAAAAGGGATAGTGGTACTGTTTAGTTTGGGAGTGGGTTGGGAAAAGGTACTGGATTTCCATTCAGGCCATAGTGGGTTGGGGAAGGTCTCTGAAGCATTACTGAAACACACAGAAAAGGGGGATGGCTTCCAAGAAGCAGCACCCCACAGGAGCCAGCCTGAATTCTGGGGTGGTCTGAGTGTGCTTGTTTCTCTTGCAGATGTTTAATTGCATTACAGAGCTTGTCCTGCGAGCAAAGAAAGAAAACTTAGCAAAGCAGCAACAGCAGCAACAGAACGACGTGGTGAAGCTAACGAAGAACAGTAAAAGGAAGAAGCGGTGCTGCTAATGCCCCTTCCCTGCTGCAGAGACTCTGCTCTCAGACAGATCAGCCCCTCCAGCTAGACTCGGGCAATTCCACTGGGGCAGGCTTTGGGAGGACTTTCTCAGTTTTGTGCCGTTATTTAAAGATGATTTTTTCTCCATTTTTTCTATCAAGAGGCGCTGGCACCTTACCACTGCAGTGCCAAGAAGGTATGGGATGGAATCTTGCCCCCCTCTCCTCCCCTGCTCATTCCAGTGCGCCTTGTAGACAAGAAGGACGTTGCCTACCAAGTGGACTAATTAACCCAAGAGTTTGTATATAATGTATATTGCTTTAACCAGCCTCGCCTCCCTGTTGTCGCTTCGGCTTCTGCCTTCTTAATGTCAACCAATCATGGACTGCAGAGTTCATCTTTTTAAAGAAAAAGTTTAAAAGTTCTTAATTTGAGTTGGCCCCAGGTTGGCAGTCACTGCTTCCTGGGGCCTCCAGCTGCATTTCTGTTGGGCTCCAGGCTGGCAACTGGTGCCTCCGGGGCCCCTGGCTTCTCCTGGAGTCCCAGGCTTTTCCTGGGGCTCAGGCTGTGTTTTTCTAGGTACCAGGATTGCAGGTGTCGCTGCTGGAGCCTGGGCTTTCATTTCACCAGCCCCTGGGCTGGCAGCTGGAGCTGCTGCTGGGGCCTGGAATTTCAGCTTGCCATCATCCAGATTTGTGGCTGGATCCTTGGGTTTCACCTCTTTGCGCTGCAGCCCAGCTGTACCTGTGCTCTCCTGTAGTTTGTATCAAGATACTGGAAAACAAACTGACCTGCAAAAGTGGGATTTGTTTGGATAAAACCTTTTTTTTGTTTGTTTTTTTAAAGCAAAGTTTAACAACTTTGACCTCTGCTTCTGGGTCTGCCAGTGTCCTAAGTGAGGGTCCATTTCTTTTGAGAAGAACAAAAATCATGTGATTCTGCCAAAAACCCCAAACTTCTCCTTGTTGCCCTGTCCACAAATAGGCAATCTGAACTTGAATGTGAATTTTGGTGGCAAAGCTTTTGTTTTTGAGAGAGAAAAGGCATGAAATAAAATCCAGCTCTTCTTATCGATGTCTGAATATGAAAGCTGCAGAATCATTCCCAGGATTCTTCTGTTAGGAAGGAGGACTGCTGTTTAATGCAAAGAAATGGAAAGCTTGCTTGCTTGGGTTATGTGGTGGTGGAGGATCACACTTGGAAACAAACTGGGCTTGCTGTGCTCAGCAACATTTTCCTGGCCCTCGTCAGCCTTTCTGGGAAAACAAGGGCTCACTTCCTCAGCCTGAGTAGATGTAGTTAAAGGTGGAGAGTGTACGTGTGTGTAACTAAAATATCAAATGTCTGGGCTGAAAGGACATGCTCAGCACCTGAATTATTGCCTAAATGATATTAAAAAATAATTTTACCTTAAAAGGCATGGAGGGTATGACTTCCTTAAAGGTGGGACATACTCCATGTGCCAGTAAGTGGCCCTATGGAATTTCTGGCCTTAGTTTGGTAGGATGTGATTCACTCATGTCCATGAGTTTGGAAATCAGCCCACTTCTCTCCCTCCCTCACCCTTTCCCCAGGAGAGGCCACATTAGTCACTTACTTTGCCTGCATTTTTTTAGATTTTTCAGGTTGTGGTAAGAGCCCTGATCATACAATCACATCACAGTCAATCACTTTAAAGAGTTTTTTCCGAAGTGCAAACAATGAATGTGTAACACGTGGGTTTTAATCGGTTCAGGTGCTGGGGATACGTATCCAGCTGCCTTCACCCATCTCTTTTCTTCACATATCTTGCATTGGTAACCCAAAAATTGGAGTGAGCTGGGATGATGCTGCTGGAGTGAGCTCTGATCACTGTAAGACTTGAGTGGCTGTGGGAAGTGGTGGCTTAGGTCACACCAGTCCATCCTGTCTGCTCTCCAGTGTGGAATGTGGTGTGTGCTGGGAGGAGCTGGGGCAGCCCCTGGAGCTGTGGTGGGGGGTTCCCCCCTGCAGATTGAGGGGTCCAGCTGTGTTACTTTGGGAATCTTGTTGGTAGCTGTGTGCAGATCTAGGAGGGAGTAACTTCATATAGGCAGAAGTAAAGAACATGTCTGAATTTACTGGAAATGATGCAATAAAATGAGGAAATGGTGCACCCAAGCCTGGAGTGTTCTCTTATATGGAAAAATTGGTCCTCTTTGAGTCCAGGTTTTTGTGGCTGTGGTTGGTTGGAATTCTATCAATCCAGGTCCAGCTTCCTGGCTTAAAGTGGGAATTTCTTTTTTTTTTTTTTCCCCCAGAGCTGGCTGTAGAGGAGCAGTCACCTCTGCTCTTGCCATCACTGTTCAATTGGAAGGGGTGGGGACCGTGTCTCTAGTGGTGCTGATGTGAAGTTTCCTAAATGTTGAGCAATGGAATGTCTAACTGGTTTGCTAGGATTATTTCTGTAATGAAAGTTTCTAATTATGCTTTTTAAATAATTTTAAAAAACTAAAAATAAAGGTTACAAGCTGCCAAATCTTTTTTTTTGAGGCTCTGTTTCCTCTGCTGTCCAGCACGTGGAGGTGGAGGGTGGCAAGCCAGGGGTGAGCTCTGCTGCTGAGTGTAAAGGGTTATTTCCTGAGAGGGGATATTAAAAAAACCCATAATTAATGCTTTCAAATGTTTGGTTGCTGTTTTAGTTTGAATGAAAGAGCAAGGTGGAACTGGTAACTTATTTCTGTGTGAAGTGAGATGCCTGTGACTGTGCTGTAATCTTTTGTCTTTCTGCTCAACAAAAGGTATTGAGTGAGCTTTGAAAGCTCCTCCTCCCGAGGTGACTAAAAAGCATCTGGAGTCTCTCCTCACTTTCCCAGGAAATTATTGTGTGTTTAATTAATTTGTGCAGGAACGGCCGCCGTGGCTGTGCCCTCAGCATCCCCTGGCCCTGCCCAGGCTGCTCCTGGGGAGTGGGATGGAAAAAACCTGCTCTGGGAAGGTGCCTTTGCTCCCTTCTGGGAGGAGTAGGTGGAGGGGACTCCTGGGGATGGTCTGAGCTGCAGCTGCTGCCGGCTGTGGGTGTGTCACTGTCTGTGTCTGGTGTCTAAACTACTTCCACTTTGTCTCTGCCTCCCTACCAGGGCCAGTAAAGGACACAAATGGCTGGAAGGTCGGCTGATTTACCCACCTTTAGGTTTTCCTGTGCACCAAGAGATACAAATGTTTTTGCCCTGGCCCCTTCTCTCCTAAGCACACACAGGGGCTTTACCTGGCTGAATTGCATGGGATGATGCAGCACCAAAGATGCTGTTGGGTGTTAAATGACAGTTCAAAAAATGAGCTTGTTTTGCAGATGGGCACAGTAAAGTGGTGAGAGCTGAGACAGTATCGTATAAATGATCTGGTTTATTCTGAAGAGAACTATTTACAAAAGAAGTAGAGCATTGTTTTTACTAAAATATGCCTTTATAGATTTTTATAATATGTATCTTATAAAAACCATACATTTATTTACATGACTGCTACATACAAAAATTACAGCACTGTGGTATATGTACATATCTATAGGTACATTCTTTCTGCTTGTCCCTGCTGTGTGCTTTTTCCCTCTCAATCCAAGGGAATCATTGCTGCAGCACCCAGACACTTCCTTTCTTGGCTTTTTGGTTCAAACAATCTTGCTTTTTATAGCCGAGTGGGGAGTAGAGAGTTTGCCTGATGGAGAGGCATATCTGGAATTCACCATTCTAAGTAGGACAAGTGCATGTGGCCCTGCCTGCAGCCTCACTTCCTGCTCTCTGTGCAAAATGACTCTGTTGTCAGTAACTTTTTGATTTACTGTTCATCTCCACGGCAAGTTGCTGATCTAAGTTTGTATGAAGATAAAGTGCTAGTGACTTGCCTTTCACTTACATTTGTTCCTTGTTTACAGTTGCTTCCCTTGCAGAATTTAGGAAGGGGAGACTGATCCCTTTTCCCTCAGGCTGGCATAACAAATATTTGCCCAAACAGTCACCTGGTACTCAGCTGTGGGAAAGTCCTTTGTAACCTTAATCTCAGCAGGCATCTCTTCTCTGTGCAATATTTGAACAGTGACTGTGCAGCACTACTGTTTTATTTACCATTATCTCAAAAGCAAGGCTGAGGGTTGTGTTTAGGGCTGCTGATCCCACTCCTTAAATCTCCTTTGGGATCCTGAGTACCTGCTGGATTAATGTGCTTCCTCCGTCTCATCCCCTGGAGCCGCTGTTTCCTTTACACCGTGTGTGTGTCCTGGAAGAGTCAAGTACCACAAGTGAAGTGTCTTCTAACCAGCACTGCAAGGCTGATTCCAGGCTCCTGGCCATGACAGGATGCAGGTGAGTGTGTTCATGACAGCACAGGGTGAAGTAGTCGGGACCTTGTTAAAACACAACGTGACAAATGGGGGTGAAGGACTGCACGGGTGAGGTTTTTCAAGACAGAAGACAAAACCTAGCTGCTGTGTTAAGGCAGTTTCTGTTCCTGTGGAGTAGCAGCTCAGCACAAGGAGGTCTCCTTTGGTGTGTTGTCCAGTTCATTACACCCAGTTCTCTTGTATCTCTGGGTTTAGTAGTGCAACTAAGTCTTTAGGGTGAAGGGGCTTGTTTGAAGAAACCATACCCAACTGGCACCTTAGAACATGCTGACTTTCCTCTTGCAATCTCTTCTGTCACTCTTGTTAAATAAATAAAATTGCAATGGGATTAAGGATTCTTCTTAAATGAAGAGGTGTGCTGTGCCTACCCCTGCAACTGATTGAGTCACTTTCCTCAGCAAACGTAGCAGAAGGCACCTTTCTTCATCTCATTACTGCATCTTCATGGGATAACTTAAGGCCCTTGCCTTAGGATTGCATCCATCCATCCATCCATGCATGCATCCATTCATCCTCATTGGGGTAGAGTCCCACACAACTGCTGGGCATGTGGCTTGAGCAGAGTTGTTGGGGTCTGGGAAATGACAACTGACAGCAGTAGAAAGGTCCCTGAGGACCGAGATGTTCATGTGGCTCTCCTGCGATAGAGCATCGCTTTCAGTGGTCACAGGTGTCACAGGTGTCACTGTGTCACAGCTGTCACTGCCATCCACGCAGCCATGCCTCATTTTGCAGGTACCAGTGGTTGGGGTAATGCGTGTGGGTGTGTGGGTGTGACAGTCCTGGCAGCAGGAGATGCTGAGCATGTGCCTCGTGTCCCTGCCCTGTCCAGAGTCACAGTACAGTCACAGTACATGGAGGATGAGGACGGAGCACGTGGCACTGCACTGCAGCCTTTCCCCTTGCTTGCACAAGTGGCTACAAGCAGATACTCAGCAGCTGAGCATTGCCTAGAAAGGAGAGGCCAAGGTTCAGTTTCCTTCCCTGCCTGTGAGGCTCTTGATTCCTCTCCCCATAAGCATCAAGCTGTATTGGTGGGGCTTTGCCCAAGTATTTCCTGAAGCAGACTCTGCACTCCAGGGTTCATTGCTTTCATGTAGATGGGTTTTACCACTCAGCTCTTTACTATCATTGCCAATCTCAGAGCACTCTACTCCTTGCAACCCAGAGCTGCCTTAGTGCAAGACGATTTCATACCAGTGTGGTGGTTTCATGTTAATAAGGAAATACAGGAATGCTCAAATCTTCGTAGGCAAAAAGGATATTTGTACTGAGGTATTATGAATGTTCTATCCCACAGGTAAGCTGAATAATACTAAAACCCAAGCCACCAGCCTCTTACCTGCTGCTTAGGAGGTGTTTGGTACCTATTCTTGCAGAAAGCTTGTTCCTGTAAGTAGTGAGCAGAGACAGCAGCTCCCTGTGGGATGGTGTGTTAGCACCGAAGTTGCTGAGCAGGGCAGAGCTGAAGGTGCACCCAGCTCTGTCTGCTGTGGGACAGTGTAGGTGGTGGCCTCTTTAAAGCAGCAGGAAACAAACTGGGACCCGTGGGTATCATGAGCTGGGAGAACCTGTGAAAATTTCATGACAGCAGCAGGACATCTCTGAACTGAACTTGGTGCTCCTCACTGGCTTGTGATGGCAGACTGATAAAGGAGAAGAGCTGTAAAGTGCCCATCCAGTGCAGAGGGAAGGTCCCTACTCGAGTATTGCAGGATTTCCAGCACTGCTGTGTGCATACACCAAAAAAGCCACGTGCCTTCTGGTTGATCGAGTCGTGCAAAGCAGGCTCTGGTCATCTTTGATGAAAAGGACCTCTGGCTCACCAAAGGGCTGACCAGCAACTGACCCACAGGCAGGGACAAATACTCCTTTCTGTCAGGCCATAACCAATGTTACTGCATAGGGCAGAGTAACCTGCAGGCTTTCCAGAGCTTTGTAGACACCCTGACAGCCTTTGGCTTCAGTGAAGGCAGATGCCAGTGTGCTTTCTGAGGATGGAGTCTGCCAACCCAGCGTCAAAGACTGACTGACATCACTGGGAGTGGGCTTTCAGTGAACTATTAGTTAGGCTTTTGGGGGCCTATCCAGTTAAAATGAGAGTTTTCTTACTCTGTTTGGGAGATGTGTATGGCTTTGGGGAGAGGTGTGTGACTTACTAAAGCTCCCAAACTACTTTTGGCCATTGGAAGAACAGCAGGTGCCCCAGGACTGAACATGCACAACTTTTATCCAGTCTGTAATCTGTTGTAGATGGTCAGTCTCCTGGGGAGAAATCTGTGTAGCTACAGCCTACAACTCTTACCTCTGTAACAGGAGGGAGCTGGAGAGGACAGTGACATCACCTATCTGTCCTCTGAGCTGTGAGGAGCCTGGATCCCAGTGAGGGTGAACAGCCAGCAGGGGAGCTCCGGGGAGATGGTGCCCAGGCAGGATCTGCAGCGAGGGCTCACCTTCCACCACGGAGAAAGCTACATTTGTCAAAACATGGTAATGCTGGGGCCAGAGTGACTCCAGTCTCAGTGGGATGGATGAAGGATGTCACAGCTGCCAGGGTGGTACAAATGGCTCCCCTCTGTCCTCTTGCATTCAGCCCTCTTCTTCCCCCTGTGCTTGCTGTGACAGCAGTTCTCAATCCCCTGCACCGCTCTGTCTTGGGGCTGCTTATTTCCTTCTCCAGCATAAGAATGCTTTTAAGACAATCAGAGTATTCTTCACAGCAGAAACTGGACTGTGTCAAAGCGCCTAAAATATACCCTGAAGTTTATCACTTCGCTTATAGAATAAGAAAAGTTTCTTTCTACTAGAATCACATTGTCAATTTGCAAATCTCCAATTCATGTAAACATTTGGTTCAGACCAGGTGCGGTGTAAATAGTGCAGAGTCTCAAGGGTTAACTCCTTTGCCCCCTTCTTTTTTACTCAGTGGATCAAACTTGGGTCCATCAGCAAGCTGGGCAGCTGCCCCACTCCCCATCTTGAAGCAGGAATTGTTGGAGAGTTTTCTCTTTTCCAAATTAATTTTTCTTGAAAAAGGAGAAGAGACGGTTTCCTTCGGCCCCCACGGGCTCGTCCCCCTGCTGCTCTGGCCTGAAGGCGGGGGAGGGCCTGGCACTCCGCTTGGCGCCGGAGCCACTGGAGAAGGAATAAGCAAGCTGGCTCCATTCCTTCGGGTGTTTGTCCATCAGCTGCTGGTCAATGACCCTGTGCATGTCATCCTGCAGCAGAGGGAGAGGACAGGGGCCTTAGTGGCAGCTGATGCTCAAGGGGAGCTGGGGCAGGGGCGGCTGAAATGGGTGTGAAACGTGCAGTGATGAGATGGAGCAGGGATGACGGCAGCGGGGACAGATCTGTGTCCCCTCCCGACAGTAGGCTCGGCTGTGCCTGCTGCCGTGAGGCTTTTCAGGGAGTGAAAGATCAATTACACAGTTCTGAGGGATAAATTGCTCAGGTGGTCTCACACAGGAGCTCTGTGCCTGCTTGGGACTCTGTGCCACCCCTAAGCTGTGTTTCTCTGCTGGCTGCAGCTTGCAGATGTCCTCTTTGGGGGAGAAATAAATAAGAAGGACAAATGCAGCTGAAAGCAAAGGCCAGAAGAAGGATGGAGGTCTGTGCTGAGCAGCTCTGTGTGCACACCAAGTGGACAGGCAGAGGTGGCAGAGCTGCTGCCACTGTCACTGGGGCTTCTTTAAGGAAGGTGCTGAGGGGCTGGAGCAGGTGTGGGGCCACCAGATCCCTCCTGTTCTTTGCACCAGACTCACCAAACAGAGCTGAGCTCATCCCTTAGACCCCCTCCTTCCCCTGGAGCCAGCATAGCCGTGGGAGCTCTGGCTGACAGCTCAACATGAACTGTGGCTTTTCAGATGTACCAGAAATGCTCTGACTCTGTCCATGTTTGCACCACAGTGAAGCTGCTTTACACAAAATAATTACCCAGTTCTGTTGCCACTAATGTTGTGCTAACACGTTCCTTGAAAACCTGGCTACAAATTTTACAGATTTTAACTTTCAGATCCATTGCTTCTCCTCCAATTGCATACTTAAGCTACAGCTTAGTGAAAATGTGTATTCACAAACTAGTCCCACAGGAGGAATCAACTGCTCTCCAGAGGTTTGGTCCCTGATTAGGGCTGAGGACACTGTCTGGTGACAGCAAGGATACTTTGGGTGGACTGGAGTGGTGGAAGTGCTGTTCATTCAGCACCTGGTGAGAGGGCAGCCTGTCAGGGCAGCCCCAGGACTGAAGGGAAGGTGCTGCCATTGCCCAGAGGGTGCCTTAACTGCACTGGATTGGAATCAGATCAGCCAACTGGGACTGGAAGCTTAATGGCTAATCTATTGTTGCAGCATTTCCTGCAGGGAAAAGGATTGATAGCCATGACCTATGGGGACTTCACCTGTGGGAGCAGGAGGGTGCAGTGCTACACAGACTGGGGAAGCTTTGGGTCTTTTTAGAGAAGGGCTGGAGAGAGGAAAGGCAGAGGGAGAGTTGAAGAGGTTGAGGTGAACATCAGTATGAAATATCAGTGAGACAGGTTTCCAGAGCTGAAGCTGCCACGTGAAAATGGCACTTGGATTTTGAAGGCACCTCTTCTGCTAAATGAAGTAGGTACCCAGGCTCCTGCATGGCAGATCTGTGTCCTTGATTGACCATACAACAAAGGATGAGAATGATTTATATGTATATTTTTATATATATACATATAAAAATAGCATATATATAAAAAAATACAGTATGCCACTGTTGAGAGTTCACTGCATTGGGTCCCTGTTTGTCAGATGAGTGAGTCAGAGAGCAAAATACTTGGATGGGGGGATTTTTTCCTTGAGTCCTATTTTATAGCCTGTATGATTATGTCCTTAGAGAACACTGTAATCTTGTTGACAGCCCTTGGTGAAATGCAGACTAGAAGTGTGCAAGAGCAAAACGTTACCAGATTAAAGTGTCCAATTATGCCCAGCTAAAGCAGAGAGTTTTATCCTATTTTATCAGAAAACTTCTGCAAACCCCTTTGCAAAATAGTCCCCAGAATACATAAATCACCTGACTTATTTTGTGCCTCTGTGGCTGAGCTGCTGTTGAGGAGACATGAGGTGGTTGGAAACTATTTTGCTGCTGTGTAGTGACACCTCAGGTCAGCATGTTGGAGACAACTTACTGCCATGAAGTGGGCCTGGCCTCAGCTCAGAGAGCTGATGGGAGCAGGTCTGGGGACAGGACCTGTCCTTAACCCCTAAGCTGGGTTTATTCCAGCACTAAGTAGGCCTCACTTTATACCACCCATCCAGACTGAACTTGGATCCAGGCAGCTCCTATGCAGACCACTGAAGTGTCACTTACTGGACAATAAGGCTGAGAAGTAAAATCCCAGTCTGTCTTTCAAGAAGCTTTCCAGATACTAAATATGTGGAGAGGGTTAATAACATGTGCACCTCAGCCTGGCTTTCCCCCTGGTGCCCTGGTAAAACCTCACCATAGGGTGCAGGATGCTGCCCCTGGCTGGTGCTGGGATGGGGGGTGTGGGTGGAATATTGGTGGGTGATGGAGACCCCCACTAGCCCCTCTTGCCAGATGATGATGAGGGCAGAGAAGGATGTGGGTGATGGTGGCAGCAGATGGAGAGGGGATGGAGGGTGTGGGGAGCTCACCTCAAAGGCAGGAGGGGTGTACGACTAAAGCTGTTGGTACAGGAACTGAGAAAGGCCACTAGATCAGAAACCAAAGGAGCCAGATAGTAAAAAGCCCTGAGGAAGCAAACTGTAAGCAGGAAAAAGAAAAGAAAGAAGAAAAGAAAAGGGAAAAAAAAAAAAAAAAGAGAGAGAAAGAGAGAAACGAAAACACAGTGGAGTTCAAACAGGAGCGAGGTTGTATGGGAAAGGTTTCTACTGGTCAGGCTGTTGTTAGTAGAGTTGGGGTCTTGCAACAAGTCAGTATAAATGGCACAGACGTTTTCTCTAGAGTCTGCTTTATTTTCTGTTGAAGCAGCCCTCCCTTGGTGCTGGTTCTGGGAGGAGGCAGCTTTGAATGATCTCAAGGGCCCTCTGCCTTCACAAGGACTTTCCCCACTGACCCCAAGCAGAGCACCTCCAGGGCAGCTGTGGAGCTGCCATGACTTTGTTTATTTACCTTGGTGAAGAACTGGAATTTTAGCTTCTCCTTCTTGATGGATCTTCGGAGTTGATGAAAACAGTGCAGCAACAATCAGCACAACCTCGTTCCCCCACCTTTCTGCTCCATCATGGAAACGCACAGACATGCTGTGCCCACGCACACCCAAGGTGTGCCTGCCTGGGGACACCTCCTGCACGGACCCCTCCCCACCCCGGGGCAGTGCTCATTTCTCATTGTGCCAGGAGGCAAAGTCTGCTCCTCCATTTTAAATGAGTGTTTAGAGCTGTAGAATTAAGAGCTCACAGCCAAAAGGCTTGGAGCAGGGAGGGGCAGCTCCCCCTCCCTGCGTCCCCAAACACCCAATCCATGGATGCTGAGGCGGAGAACAGGACACACCCACAGGGAGGGTGGCCCTGGGGTCATGTGTCCTGCAGCCCCTGCCCTGGTGCTCACCTGCCAGGCCTCCAGCTGCTGCGAGAGGTTCACCTTCTGCTGGATGGCGTCCAGGAGTTGGCTGTTGAGGGACATCATGTCGATCTTGCACTTGCTCAGCTCCACTTCCACCGCGTTCTTCCTGCGGGGACAGAAATCGGGGCATGGCACCTTTTGCTTTTTAAACGAAGAGTTAAGCATATCTAAACAAGTCTACAGTTTATGTCTTTCACTGGCAAGTCCCCACATTCTAAGGTGTTAATCTCTGCTGTATTCTGGACAATCTATTAATCTGAAGAGTGGGACAGAACTTTTGACATCATTACTTTAAAACCAGCAGATTTCTGATAAGCACACTGTGAGGAATACTGAAAGAAAATTAGATACACTGCTGTGTAAGATAATAGTGTGCCTGGATAATGTGCAAGATCTGCCAATAAAATGTAGCTCTAGAACAAGGTAGAATCTATATACAAACATTTTCTCTTTTTCTTCTGTTTACAAGCATAGAGAACAAATGGTATGTGCTAAAAATCAAATGACCTGTGTCTGACTGCTTGATCAATAAATTGCAATATAAAACAATCAAATAAAAAAACCTCTTAAAGAGTACAATTCTGCTTTCACTTGAGACTGGAACTGAAGGAAGAAATGAAAGGAGAGCTTATCATGGCGTATACTTTTTAAGAATGATAAAGTGTTAAAATTGTTTGAATTGAATGTTAGGCTTTAAGGAAAGCTCCCAATTTCAGTGGAGTTGTCCCAGTCCTTGGGAACACCTCTGCTGCATTTCTTCCCAGACATTTGGTGGCCATTGGGCATGTCATGCCATGGACAAAGGGCCCCAAGTGCTCAGTGGCTGAGATGTTCCAGCTGCTCCTTCCTTGTGGAAAGGAATTGTCCTTTAGGATGGAGCAATTTCCTAAGCTGCACAAGCTGGGAAATGCTGCTCACCATGCTGGGAGCACACAGGTGAGCACAAAGCTTAAGTTTTCAATTAACTGCTGTGTGATAGGAAACTGTAACGTGACTTGCTGGGAACCATCTTTCCTTGCAAATATTTTTGAGAGAAATAATTGCATCTTATTAACTGTAGCTAATTCCTTGTCTCCTAATAGCACCCTTGTGCTCCCCTGCAGAAGAGCAATTTAGGAATTTGTGTTTATATTCCAGGTAGTGGTTGCTTAACACTTCCTCTGAAAGGATCCTTTTTTCCTATTGCTTCGCATGTTGCCAAACTTCAGCTTCAAGCAAAAATTTTCCACACCAGATGTCTGCCTCGGGCAGTGATTTTATTTCTGTTCAGAGCTAGGGATTTTTTGGGGGGATGGGTTCAACAAAAGCAACTTAACCCTTGGGGTGTGAGGTGGGAAGAAAATCACGAGCCTCTCCAGGCAGCAACCAGCCCACTGGGTCTGGGAGAGATGTTTTCACTTCAGTGACAGGATGCTCCTGTCTGCTTTCACTTGCTGCCACTTTCTGCTCCTTAATCCCCCCATTCCTGGGGCTCCTGCACGGCAGGACAGCCAGCCCCAAATATGGGTGCTTTGTCCAGCAGGGTCGCAAGGGGCTGGAGAAGCTGTGCCCTCCCACTCCCGGCTGTGGTTTGGACACCTGAAGCAGCCTTTTGTCACGAGGCTTCCCCGCTGCTGGTTGGATGTTTCCAGGGGATTGATGGCAGCGGCAGTGTTGCCATAGCCACGGCAGAGCCAGCAACCCACACGCACCGGGAATGTCAGAACTACCTCCCTGAGCCCGGCAGACAGCTGGGGTGCTCCTGCTCCTTGCCAACAGATGGAGGTGTTACAGAGGACAGCGATGGGAATTTGGTAGCCAGCTAGCCCAGCAAGGGCAGCAAAGGGATGGTGTGGGCTGATTTAACTCCTGCACTCTCAGAGGCGCAACCCTCTCCTGCTCCTCCTCTTGTCCAGGGCTTTTCCCTAAGAAGCTGGACTGGTGGTGTCCTGGCCCACCTGCTTGTTGAAGGGATTAACAGATGAATCCTTCACAGCAGAGCACACAGGGGTAAAGGTATCTGTCCCTCTCCTCTGGGCAAGGAGTGCTCAGGGCACTTGGGCAAGCCCAAGGGCAGAGCTGGGGAAGGGGGATTTGGGGTATTGGGGGAGCAGAACTGCAGAGATCTGTAATGAGGATGGGCAAAATGAAGAGCCAAACCAGTAGGAGAATCCCAAAAGGAGACCCAGAGAATTACAGGACTGGAGATGCAAAAAAGACCTTGGAACAGGAAAGGAGAGGGAGTGACCAGAGGAAAGGTTTAGGGAAGAAGCCCAGGCAGGCCACAATGGGGATGGTCAGGAAAGCAGGGCTGTGTGTCTGGAACAGCAAAGGAAGAAAAATGTGACAAATAGGGCAGTGTTTCCATTTGATGCCCTGAAGTCCTCTCCTCCTTGCTGTGACTCACACCAGCAGTAGGGATGGCACAAACGTGGTTCACAGAACGCTCCTAAATGCCCCCAACCCAGCCGTGGGGGAGCTCTGCCTTCAGCATCTCCTGCCCTGCTCCCATGCTCCTGGCAGCATTTCCCAATGCCAGCAAAGCCAAGACGTCCCTCTTCCACAGCTGCTGTGCAGTGCAGGAGAAAGCCACTCCAGAGGCATCTCCTGCCATGGCACTCCGCAAGTGCCGCCCCAGGCTGGCCCTGGCTGTTGGTGCCACTCACTTGGCGATGGCCTCGTCGCGGTCCCTGATGGCCTGCAGGAGCCGTTCGCTCGCCTCCTTGTCCTCGGCAGCGCCGCGCAGCCGGTCCCGCTCCTCCTTCAGCGTCGTCATCTCTACACTCAGCAGCGTCACCTGTGGGCACAGGGAGGCTGTGAAACCCAGGGCTGCTCAGGGAAACGCACCGCAAGCGTGTGCGGGGGAAAAAGCCTCGTGGGCCAACCCGCAGGTTGAGAGGTCCCCTGGCTGTAAAATAAAGCTGTGTCTGCTGTGTGGGGCTGTTAGTACTGATGCCACCCTACATGAAATGTGCTGGCTTGCCCTGGGGTGCTGACCTGAGCAAGATGTGTCACCAGGATAGCCTCAGTAACAGGCAAAAACAGCACTGAAAGCTGTGCAGGGCAGGACCCACCTGTGACTTTGCTGTCACTATGGCATCAGTGCTAAAATGCTGCCCCTCTCCAAGCAGTTTGTCTTGCAGTTTGCACACATCCTCTGAGTCTGCCTGTTATAATTCTGATTTTTTACAGGGTTAAATTACTGCTAACATAATTTACAACCAAATAATTTTTTTTTGAAGGGACCATTAAGTCTCCTGAAGTAATATGAAGCTGTAGACAAAGGATGTGAAAATTCTCTTTCATGCCATGGAAGGTGTTACTGGCACATCTTACAATTTTAATTAGACTTTGAAATATGTCTGGAGTCTTAAATAGTCTGAGAAATGATCTATCGTTTTGGTCCTGTGCAGAGTGAGTTAATAGGGTGTGAAATCATGCAAGGATTGCATTAGCAAAGCTTCATAATATTTCATACACATTTAATTTCTTTGTCTAGGGCACACACATGCTCCGTTACGCTACTCCACCACCTGGAAACCCTTCCAGCGTTTGACCCACCTCCTGCCTCTAAATGCAGCTTAGTAGTGCTTGAATCTTCAAAGAAATCTTTAAATAGAGGGCAGACAGTCAAAAAGGGCTCATCACATCCAGGGCGTGGGAGGATCTGCCGTTAGTGAGGCACGGCTGGGCCAGGGGGAGGAGGGTGTGAATGCACCCTGTCTGTGCAGAGACTCCCCACGGGACTGGGGAGCTGTGCTAGGGCTGCCAGGGAACCAGGGAGCTGTGCCAGGGCTGCCAGGGAAGTGGGGAGCTGTGCCCTCCCTCAGCCCTACATGGGGAGCACCTCAGAGCAATGATGAGACAGACAGCAGCGGTGATGGGGTGATGTGATAAGTGATGAGCACTTTAACACAAATCCCAGGGGACAGAGGACCAGAGACCCAAAACATGGTGTTTGGGGATAGGTTTGGGATTTTAACTGGTTCTGTCTGTTCTTCAGGTAAGAATGGGAGGAAACAAACAGGCAGGATGTGTGAAATAGCTTCTCAGTGTGGACAGAGAAGGGGGTGACTCCTATCTCCACCTGCTCACCCTGCTCTTTGGGAAGGAGCAATGAATGTGTGTGATGCCACAAGATCCTAAAAACTATTTAGAAACAGCTCCCCTCTGATTGTATCAATACCAGTGCCAGAACAGAGGGATGAGGAGGCAGCAGAGCACTGCTTTCCCCAGGTGGACCAGATTTCCACATGCATCAATTTTCTGTAGCAGTGAGCAGAACACGATGTTGCCTCTTCAATAGGAGGTGAGAATAATAATTAATCCTGGAGCAAGTGTGAGGCTGGATAACTGGCAAAAGCTGTGGGAGAAATGTACTTGCTGTGGGAGGCTGTAGTTCCTCTCTGAGAGTAATGGCTGCTGCATTTGTAGCTATGCCCCATCTTTCTCCACATCATGCAGAGGTGTGAGAAGGAAACAGAACTGCAGTCCTCCCTTTGCTCACTAAATATTCAGAGCTTTGGTAGTTGGGGACCCCAAAAAGCAAACCCAGGGTTCCAGACTGGCAATCCAGAGCCGGTCTTCTGGTCCCTCCTGGCTGGAGAGCTTGAGGAGATCAGACAAGCCTAAAATCTGTGAATAAGTCTCTAAAGGTCTCTGTCAGCACTGACAGGTTGCAGAGATCGAGCCCTTGTCTCCTCCATCTCAGGTGTGTTAAGGGCAAGGGGTAATTGTGTGTGGTGCACAGGACTGCAGCAGCATGGCCAGGGCACTGTCTGGGCTCGTGTCTCACTGGGGGCAGAAGTCTGGACCTTCAAAAGTGTCTCTTGTGGTGGCCACACTGCTGAGAGGAGCAGTCCTAGGGGAAGGATGGGCTCCAGGGCTGCTCCCCTCCCACACTCTGCCCTGATCAGCTGCTGTGGAAGCAGGACATTTCCCACCCTTGCACATGTGCAGCCACCACTGCCAGGATATTTATTCTCCAAAGGGTGATACAGCACTGCTGGGAAGACTGGCCAAAGACATTAAGCCCATTCCCTGCTCCACTGTAGTTGCTGCTGCTTCTGCTGCAGCCTCCAGATCCCCTGCAGCATCTGGAGTCTTACCACAGAGACAAGGACTGCCAAGCACCTCTCTGGATGCCTGTGTCCATTTCCTGCTCTTGGCATAGGGCCTCAGACACAGATGATGCTGTGCTGGGTGTGAATGCAATGGGATTCTGTGCTTTGGGTGTGCAGTTGGTGCTGGGGCTGGACCATTCCTTGCTGTTGAGGTTGCCTCAGCTGGTCCCTGCAGTGCTGCCTGGTGCCAGCCTGGCCACAATTAGGATTCTCTGGGAGTGCTTTTCTGAGGGTTTTGTGATGCTGCTGTGGAAGAGGTCAAGCCCTGCTCCATGCACAGCAGAGCAGCATGGTTATATCCATGGAATGGGTGCACACACCCCTCACAAGGGTACAGTGCAGCAATCCAGGTCACACTGGATACCTTTGGGTTTCCAATACCCCATATCCAGCAGCCTTGTACTTTGAGGTCTTCTGCTGAGAAGACTTTAAGTAACAGAGATGGGCTAAAAAGCAGATTGGGAGAAAGGCTTAAAGAAAGTTTGGCTGCTTGAGATGATGCCTCAGATGGGCCCCAGACAATTTGTCAGAAACGTTCATCCTAAATGCTTAAATCCTCTGCATTTAGTTTAACAAATCTCCCTCATCCAACCATTTTGGCCTAAATCCTCCTGGGTTATTTATCACGTTGGTCTCTTTGATGGAAGGCATGTCTTGGAGGATGAACACTGCTGTTACAAGACCACATGTAAAGTGTGGGAGTTGCTAACCTGGCTGTGCAGTCGCTGCAGCTCCTCCAAACTCTGCCTCAGTTTCCCCCGTTCTCCCTCCATTAATTCCCTCAGGGCTCGTGAATCCTCACTTGTTCTCCTGATCTGCTCCTCTAAGGTGTCGTCGTCGCTTCGCCGAGAGCTCTGAGTGCAGGGAGAGAAATCTCTTGCTCAGATTTCACTTTAAAAAAGGCAATTGTATTAATTTGGTACCAGTTTTTTGTTCCCATACACCTCCACAACCAAGGGTGCTCAACCAAGGGTACTTCTTCCACGCATGATGTAAAGAGCATGCAGACCCTGGCATAAACCAAATTTACAGAGAGCTACTGCCCATTTGGCAGCCCATGTGGCTACAGTCTCAGGTTTGTGCACCTTTTTCAGGACTCTCTACATTTTATTTAACAAATACAACTTCATCTCTATACTCAGCCTATGGGTACTTCAATGAGGAGGGTGAGTACTCCCTCACAGCATGGGCTGCACTCTTTTCCTCACCACAGCACCCCAAATAAGTCATAATGGCAATGCAACCAGCTTGTAGGGAATGTGAACAGGCCTGATTTCAGCCACAACAAAAGTGAGGTGTTTTGTTGTAATTCTGCACTTCTGTGGATGCTGAGTGGTCCCTCTCTGCCACCCCCTCCTGTCCAGCAGCCTGGGGACCACATCCTACAGACATCATCTTGTGCCAGCAAAACCCTTCACCTGCCACAGACTTGAGTTTGGCAGCTCCTGCCAAGACATTTCTACCAACGAGAATTCACAGGGACAGAACCTCCTGACATGGGGGTTATGATGTTTTCGTGATACTATTGCTAATAAAGCAACGTTAGGAAAATCCCAAATGAAATAACTGAACTGTGATGTGTAAGGCAATCTGCAATATTTCCATGTTGAAACTCTATCTTACTGAAAATCTCAAAGTAAGCCTACTTTTATTAATTTTCCAGAACGACTCCCAGGCCAATGACAGTTGTATGAGCTTGTAACTTGAGGTGATCTGAGCACTGCAGGCTGAAACCCCACGTGCTTTGCTCTTGGCTGACCATTTGAGACACAAGGAGTGGGCGAAGCTCTGTGACTGCCCATCTCTGTGAGCCACAGAGGTTTTCTGGGAGATCAGGGCCTTCAGGATCCAGCAGCACCTGGGCCAGGGGACGTGCACAAGCCAAGGCCTCTCTGTGCCACCAACTTACCGTGGAGTCTGCCCCGTCCAGCACATTCTGTATCAGTCTCTTGAGCTCACTGAGAGCTGCCCGCAGGCTCCCGGCTGGGACGTCTTTGGCTGATGATGTTTCTGAGGACTCGTCCATGGAGGAGTCTGTGGACACGGCCGAGTCGGCGCTGTCGTTGCCCCGCAGGTGGGAGCACAGGTACCTCACTTGGCAATATGCCTCCCACAGCTGCAGCCTCAGCTGGAATGAGAGAGCCTGGATTAGCCCAGGGTGTCAGGGGTCATGGAGATCCTCCTTCCATGGTCAAGTGAAACGTGGGATTGCCAGCCCTCACAAATATTTGCCTTTGGAAATGGATGCAGAGGTTTACTTTCGTATGGTCAAAAGGGTGTTGATGCCAGACCCCAATCCCACTTTTCTGGCCTTTGGTTCAGCTCCAGATCAAATGCATTAAACTCCCTTTTGCTCTGGGTCTGGTCAGAGAGGCCTGTGGGCTTTCCCAGAGGTTGGGGGGCAAATACCTGTTCTCGCTCTTGCTCCAGCTCCTCCGCCTCCATGCTCTGCTCTATCTCAGAGAGCAGGGATGTGCTGGTTGTGTTGAGGTTTTGGAGACTTTTCTCCTCACTGAGCTCCTCCACCTTGCCCTGCAGTTGCCGGTAGGACAGCCTCACCTCCTGGAGCTCCAGCTGGCTTTGGTGCAGCTTGGGAAGAAAAGCAAGGAATCAGAAAAATATTAATGGAGGTGATATGGACTGGATCAATCTCTTGGTTTGTGAGGGAGCTGGGAGGGAGGAATGAGTGACACAAAACAGGGTTTCCAGCCAGGAGGAAAGTACTCTTGGCTGGTATTGCTGTTTATTGGAGCTTAATAATCTCCAAGTGTCATTAGACACTGTTTAGAATCCAGAATATCCAGAAAGATAAAAATAGCAGGTTAATCAGCACTAAAATGAAGTACATTGTGAAGAAGTTGGGACACAAGTAAAGAAATTTGTTGAAAACAACACAGCAGGAAGTGAATCAAAAAAGAAAGTGCTATCTACATGTTTTTTAAAAATATATACGAATACAGATTAAAAAAAGGAAAAAATACTCAGGGTTGTTTTGCAGAGCTGAGGATTCAGTGCTTGGTAACCCACAGAAGTGAAATGGAAAAACCTTGCTCTGCCCTAAGCCCCAGAGGTGCCAAGCTTGTTTTCTGGGGAGTGACATTTGGTGATTCAGGGCTGTGAACACCATGGAGATTGTTGGGAAACCACCTGAGCACCGGGACCTAAGAGGCCAGTTCCAGAAACTGCCCTCTGGTACAGCAGGATCTAGAGAAGCCCCTTTTGAAGCCAATTCTACCATTAAAAATTAAATAAAATGAACTCCAACCAGAGTCCTCTGATTCTTTTTGCATTTACTTCATTTCCCCAGCACTCTGCCCCACTTCTTTGCTCAGCTCTCCCTCCTAAGCTGCTCTTTGCTGTCAAGATGCCGTGTTGATGTTCTTGTTACCTGTCTTCATGGGGAACACCCAGGACCTTGCTTACTGCCATTCTTGCATGAGCCATTTCATTGTTTCAGCTGTTCTGTCTCCCAGTTCGCGGCCAATTTTACCCCAAATCATGACTTTTACTGCATCTCCCCATTCCCTCCCTGTCCCACTGTTGCCTCCTCACCTGCAGGTCCTTGTCATGGCTTTGTCTCTCCAGGATGAGGACTCGGTCCTGCAGCTCCTCCACGGTTCCCTGGAGCAGGTCATTCTCCTCCATCATGGCACTGAGGCGATGCTCCAGCTCCCTCTTTCTGTCTGTCAGCATTTTGATCTGCAGGGCAAACAGAAGCCCTGTCAGACTCTGCAGGGACCAGAGAGACACCACATTCCCAAGAGAGAAATGAAACAGCAAAAAGCAGAAGGATGTACACAGATGTTCTGTACCTGCATGAGAGAAACTACCTCTGTGTGTGGTTTAAAGCTTAGCAAAGCTCTGAATGGAAACAACTCCTTCCCCAGGCTGCAGGGGCAGCTCCAAAGGGGCTGGGTGTGTGCTGGCAGGTCAGGGACCAGGCAGAAATATTCAAAGGTATTAAGTGGAGAGCAGCCCTGCCCACCTCTTGCACCTTAACATTTTAAAGACTGGGAAAAACTGGTTACTTTTCCTGGCTGGTCCTGATACTGGAATTTTCTCCTGTATGGATGTTGGAGACCACAGGGTGAGCCAGCAGGATCCAGGGTGAGCCTGTGGGATCCTGCTCCCCACAGGGCTGTGCCACAGCACTGCCCATAGCTGATCTTAATTGCTGTGTGCTCATCAGGTCCTCACCAGGGATTTTTCTGTCTTTTCACTTGTGAAGATTCCTTTCTGTGCCATGCTTATTTTTAGCCTCCCAGTGATCGGTTGCCTTTAAAATTGGTTCATTTCTTTTAATTGTCAAGGGCAGTGATTTCAGGCGAGGGACAGTGTGCCAAACAAACCCTCCATGACTCAGTTAGCTGGGAACAGCGCAAGGCATGAATCAGCACTAGCCAAGGTCACTTCTTGTTTAACCAAGAAGAAGGAGCTTTTTCTCATATTAGTACACACAGGATCTCTGGGGTCTGGTATGCCAGCCATCCAGCAGTCCAGTATAACCCTAAATATTCCCCATGGCCTCCTTTCACTTCATGGAGCATAGAAAGATCCAGCGAATTCCCACTGTTTTCTTGGCCTTTTTGGACCTTGTCTCTGCTGCTTTCCAGGTTGCTGGAAAGATTTGGCTGCACAAAGGAATATCAGCCAAGTATATGGACTTGCTATTTCTGCAGAGTAAAGGCTGCTGGAGGTATTGGAAAGCTGCTCTGAGGTGACTAATGGTTTCTGAGATGTCTCTGCCCACCACCATCATGATTTGCGTGGGCTGGAGAAAGAAAAATGAGGTCTAATGGAGAGGTTGTATCAAGATTTCATATTTGGTGGGCAGACCAGTAATGAACATGCTGTAAATAACCAAACAACAGAAAAAATGTCACTCTGCCATGAGCCCTGGACCATGGGAAAGGCACAGGGGGAAAGGGTTTGGAAAGCAAAAGACAGGAAGGAGGTGAGGAGACAAGGTGTGGCATGCATGGTGACAGACATGCATGGTGACAGCGATGTACGTGCAGGCAAATCCTTTCCAAGCCTCCATACTTACTTCAAGGACCTGCTGCTCCACACCAAGGGGAGGGGAAGAAAAGGCAAGGGATCAGCAAGGAGCAGGTGGGAGCAGGAGAAAAGAAATTGAGAGATTTTAGGAAAGGCTTTTCCAGACAGCTTTTAAATAAAAGAGGTGATTGGGTAGTAGAGCTGGACATCTTCTACCCATCTAGTCCCTGCCTGTGTGATCCCCAGTGACCCTGTCTGGGAAGGGAAAAGGAAGGAAGTTGTATCATTCCGACAAATGTACCTGAGTTAAATAAAACAGGCAGGGGGTCCTTGCTTTCCCACGTGCATGGCTCAGAGGCAGGAGAAGATTGCTGCTTTCTTTGCAAGCATGAAGAACAGAGGGAAAAAACCCTTGCAGACCTTCCCACCATGCCTGACATAGTTTAATCTGTACTGGGTAGCAGCCCTGTGGAAGCACAGCCATGGTTTGGCTCCTGGAAGATCCTTCTCATCCATTCATTTTGCAGGGATGCTGTGGCTGAGGAAGCACTGGAAGATGCCCTGAGCCAGCCCAGCCAGAACACCATGGAGCAATCCTTGCTGGGACAGTCCTTTGCTCCAGTGCTGCCATCCCTCTGTTGACTGTTTGCCCAGCTCAGAGAGGGCCATTACACAAGCTCCAACAGCCCTGGCTGCATTCTGCAGGAGGGAGGCAGGTGACTCACCTCGGCCTGGAGGCTCTCCAGCCGCACGATGTGTTGGCTGCTGGAGGAATTCTTCTCCCGAAAGTCCTCCCGGAGGGTGTGGACCTGCAGGGAGAGCTGCCGCTCCACCTCCGACGCCTGCAAGGAGACACCAGCTCGAGTTACCCCACAGATGCAAAGCAGCCTTTCCTCCTGCCCAGATACAGCTTCTGCACAAGCCCAGTTTCAGCAGAAACTCTGAATTCTGCACAGTTTGGGTGAGTGAAAATCTCATCCTGGACAGATACTGGGGAGAGCTGCCATTTAAACCACACTGATTTTTCCCTTGGGGCAGCCAAGGGGACACAGCCCATAATTTTTTTCCACTGTAAAAAAGCATGATGACTCCTATGTCCTAGAGGAAATTCACTTTGCCTTAACAATTGTAGCTTAGCTGGGGTTGAGGAGAAGACCAGGAAACACTCCTGTTAGATTTACACTCTCTTAACCTCTGAACATCTTTGGCACAGCTCTCATATAACAAGTACTCTTTGCCTCTGATTCCCAGCTCCTGTCAAGGCCAGATGGAGAAACATCCACTCCACATGACTGTCAGTGCAGGATCCCTGGGCTTGTACCCATTCTGAAGCAGGGATGCCCCACTTATGCAGGGTGGTTTGAGGACAGGCCATTCCTACCTGCAGGATCCAGGCTTGAGGCAGCCCTTACAAATGACAGCTTAGCCATGTTAATTACTCTCCAGGAAGCTTGATGGCTGATTTTTACATGTGAACACACTTGTTTAGGCTTGTAAAACAACATAAGTTTTTTTATGACAAAACCCTAACAAGAAAGCAAAACGGACGGTTTTCTTTTTAATTAGCTTCCATCAGGTTCCACTACACTTAGGCACAGACCTCCAACTATGCCACATGGGCTGGAATTGAGTTGATTCCCCTCAAGAGGTGGCATTGCTCTCCTGCTTGGGGGGTGTCCAGTGGCAAAAGCCACAGTGCTTTAGACAGGGAGGCAAGATGGGAGGGAGGGATTGGAGTCAGCAGCTGTGGGGAGGTTGGGGAATGCAACTTCAGGTCTGGCAAACGTGGGTCTGAATTTTCTCTAGGTGCTCTGACAGTGCCCAAGGCAGAGCTTCACCAAAGGGTGCAATGACACTGCTCTAGCAGCTTGTGACTGGAGCAATGAGCACACAGACCCAGCCTGAGCTGCCCACAAAGGCAACACTACTCCCTTTTAAAAACGGTCCTTTATTTTGCACAGTCTGCAGCAAAATATTCCAAATCAGAAGCAAAAGGCTGTTCCAGCTCCATCAAGTGGAGGAAACTGGTGGCCTCAACACTGTTTGCATGGAGGGGCAGCAGCAGACAGGAGTGTGGCCACCAAATCAGGTTCTGACCACTGGCTTCTGAAAAGAGAAATGGGTTCCAATAATAAGAAATAATCTTGTCTACCAACTGTTTTTTAGTTCCCTTCTTATACTGTTTTTTCACTCTGCTTTAAAGCCCCATATCAGAACCCTTTGCATATTATCTAATTTATTTAATAAAGCTTCCTTGCTCGGGCAGGATACACAAAATACAATGACAGCACAGCACTATAGGAAGGGGTTGGTTATTTTTCTTCCCTTAAGCAACTATAGGTTGCAAAGCATCCTGAGCAGCTATTAATTTGTGACACTAAAGAAGATGGATGGATTGTGCTTTTTTTGAATGATTCACTTGCTTTTGTAATGACTGCTGAAACATCTTCATGCTGAAACACTCTGCAGGAGCTATCAAGGATGAAAAAGCACCAGATGAAAAGCACTGAAGGATTTTGCCTGCAAGATGCTGACCACACTCCCAAGGAGCACAAGTGGCACCAGAGGAGATGACACACCAATATTTGATGGTTCACTGTGTAAGATAATTTATATGCTTGAAGAATTCTATGTACAGAGAGTATAAATGTACACTAGAGCAGTAAGGAAACAAGGCAGTATTAATGGCATTGTAAAAATCCCTGGTAAGAGAATATATAGCTGCACTTGCTCGTCCTGCTCCCCATGCCCAGACTGGAGCAGGTGAAGGGATGAGCTGCAAGGATGATTCAGATTGTGGAAAGTCTGTTATACGAAAGGAATCTAAAAAAAGGATGGTTTTATCTCATGCAGTGAATGCTGAGAGAGGACTCCCTATAAATACATCACGGATGAGCACACAGAAGGGAGAAGCGCTATTTAAGCAGAAGCACAATTTTGGCAGAAAAGAAAGATGTGAATAAACCAGATAAGAGTATATTAAGGCTGGCAATAGGAAGATTTCCACATTTCCAAGGACCTGCTGTAGGATTCCTCTTCCTGCACCATTACAGTAGTAGAAATGGTAGCAAAAAAATTACCTTTGTAATGGAGCTGGGTCACTTTATCATGCAGCTTCTTTCAGAGGGCTGCCTGTGACAGAAGGGAAATGAATTGACCTCAAAGGTCCTCTCCAGTACCAGGCTGCTTGCAGGACTATAAGACTAGTATTCACCAGCATTAAATCATCATCTGGAATTTATCTATGTGCTGCCCAGCTCACAGGCTCACACATCTTATTCCCACAGTTATAACCCACATGGAGGGAAAAAAGGACTCAGTTACTGTTCGTACTGAGAGCCCTAAAGGCAGACGGGGATGTCACAGTGTCACCTCAGTGAACACCATTTGCATCCCACCTCATGCAGTAAAGTAAAAATAACTCTTGCTTTAGCCTCAAACAGTGCAGAAAATACTCCCTGACCAGCTGTTTAGCTGTTTAGACTGTATTTTGTGTTTCCCTCCACAGGCTAACGAGGAACAGTCTTCATCCAGTTTTTCCAGACATGAAACAGTCTTCTGAGCGGAGCTCTGGACATGGAATCATTCTTTTCATGCTGCATTTCTTTCAGAGATTATTAATCCTGCCAAACCCTTTCTAATTGATTGTAACATAGAGATTTTAACATCAGCTTGCATTAATTAATGAAAGATACCTGAGAGTGTCCAGTATTTCTCAGGCTTCATGGTGTGTGTTCAGACAATGTCTGCTTCAATTCTCAGGACTGCTGTTGATGTGCACCTGTACATTTGTGTTTTAAACCATGAGCTCACCACTGACTACTTCTAACAAGCTCTTTTTACTTAGTGGCATCAGTGAAGAAGTAACCTTCCATCTCCATTTTCTCTTTAATGCTTAGTATGGCTTTTGCTGAATGGAGGTGAGTTTCTACTGCCTCAGCCAGCCTGTAGGGCTTTCTCTTCTCCATCAGTGTTTCCTAAACATTAAAAGTTAAATCTTTTGTGGTTCTGTCAATCATTTAGCAATACACTGATTTTGCTAGAGATAAGTAATATTCTTTGCAGAAAGGCAGACATACATTGCCCAACATCCCAGCTTTGCTCTGTAGTTAAAAATGAATTAATTTCCTCAGTATGGGCAAATTGGCCAACACAGCCACCAGGCAAAATCTGAAACATATCTGCAAAAGCATAGACATCAATTCACAATTAGATATATCCAATCAACTGTGAGATTTGTTTTCTGGTCTTCAGGCAAGGTTTCGATGAGATTTGGGCACTGCAAGAAGACAGGAAGAGCAGCAGGACATTTTGGCTCCTGCTCTAATTAAGGGCTTTTCATCATTGCAAACTTGATTAAGTTTCTCTCGTGATTAATTCCCAAGTGCTAAAATACACAAAACTGTGTACATTTTTGGCAGAAAGAGATGCTTGCCAGTTACAAGAACTCCATGAGGTTTAACATCTGGAATATATGTGCAATAAATATATAAACCAAATATAAATAAATTGGACCACTGATGTTCCTGTGAAGGGGAAATCTTTGAGAAGTTAGGGACGGACTGTGACAAATTAATGGCCTGTTGGTTGGTCTTATTCAAAGAAAACCTTCCTCTGGGGTAAGATTTGACAAAAAAAGCTAACTGTATAAAAAACATCTAGCTATAAGTCATGTCAGAAAGAAAAGGAGAATGGAAAAAGTTTAATAGGCTGTAGCTGGGTGAATAAACCAATGTTTCCATATGATTTACTTCTACAAACAAGATGATTAAGATTTAACAAAGGATATTGAAGGTTTTCTTGCCTAAAATAGCTAAGAAAGAGAAGTCCTAATTAGTGCTAAATTTGTAACACTCAGGAGAGCGTGTCACCCCTTTTATTAATTTGCTAATAGCTGAGTTCAAGGGACTTCCCATTCCCACTGTGGTCCCATTAACACTTCAAACCACTAATTGCTGCCTCCCCTGGCTGCAGGTTCCTGGATTCCCAGCTCTTCTCTGGAAGAAAAATATATTTGGCTACTGAAACATAACCAGAGGAGGAAACATCAACAACAACAACAAATTGCTTTAGATTAATAATTTACAAAAAAATTGTTAATCTGGCTTCTGAGGGAAGTCCCAGAGGACTGGGATTGCTGTCTTGCCACTGCAGCCAGCACCCTGGTGCTGGAAGAAGCCTGGTGTTCTGGGTTACTTGATCCATGCCAATCAATTGGCTGTTTCCCAGACCTTGGCACATTGGCACCATAAGCTACCATCAGTATTTAGCACACCTGGAGGCTGCTCAGTTTGAGAATCTTTGAGAGATTTTTAGCAAAGCTTTTAATGCAGGTCAGCTTCAAATTGTTATTTGAAGCATAAGCCTATGCAGGAAAGTTCTTACGTAACAGAGGTGTTTCATTCACCACCTCTTGAGGCATTCAGCTTTTATTTGCTGATTTATGTGCTCACAGGGATTCCCTGTGGAATTCTCTGTGGAGAAGAGCAGTGGCACCCTGGTGGGCTGCTCAGACAACCACCCAGCTGTTCTCACCCCCACTCCCCAACAATGGGGGAGAAAATAAGATTTAAAAGCTCATGGGTTGAGACAAAGACAGAGAGATTACACACTATTAGGGGAATCTGAAGTTAAAACAGTGACCAGTAAAGTAAAAGGCAGAGCTCAGACTGGCCATTGCCTGGGACTGGATTAGCAATGGGGATTTTTGTGGTGAGGGAGAGGATGGAACTGTACTGAGGAGGGATATTGCCCACCCTGGTAGGGTTGTGATGGTGCTGCTTCCCTTGTGGTGTGAGGATGTTTTGGGGCTGATGCCATCAGTGGAGCTGTGAAGGTTGTGTGATGACTGAATTTTAATGACCATTATGAAACGAGCATTTTGCTGAGGCAAGGGGTGGAATTTATTTGCTGGGGAGCTGAGAGACCCTCTGGGGTGAGGCTGGGGCTGCCCCAGGCTGGACATGGTGAGTCCACCCCAGCCCCTCTGCAGGGCAGGGCTGAGCCTGTCATTCACTGCTTCTGGAAAAATGCACTCAGGAAAGGACAAAACACCTTCTGCCAGTGACAGCTGAGGTAAAAAGTGTGTGAAGAAGGAGTAGGAGGGGATTTGGCTAGGCCTTCTCCAGAGACCTCTTCCCACTTCTCCCCAGTGCAGCACAGGACATTGGAGCTGGGAAGTGCTGGTGAGAGCCAGCATTGCCCCAGTCCCTGCCAAAAGATGGAGAGGGGCTGAATCCTCCTGCTTGTCTCATCCTTCACTCTGCTCCTGCCCAGCTGTGGGGGATTCAAGGCTGGAGAGCTTTCCCTTTGGCAAGGAACAGGCTGCCACAGGCCAGCTCCATTGGGTGGGGTCCCTACACTGACAACAGGGCAGGGGGACAAACAGGAACAAAAGAAGGTTATTTTTGCACAAAATGGATCTGTCAAGAAAAAAGGAAATCAGAGAACTTGATCCAAAGGATTGTCAAAGGAAGGAGACTGAGGAATGGAGGAAAGGCACTATTATGACTCTTTTATAAGCATCAGGCTGGGGACATATTAGTGATGGGAAAAGCCTCGCAGCTGCAGCATGAAACCTGTTCTGAGAGGATTCTGTGAGACAAAGGGCAGCAGTGGCAGCTTATGCTAAGCTCTGCACTACTTCCACAGTTCTGACATTTTGGAAATACAAGAATATGAGCTTTTATTGCTTGCATGAAAGTGACAAAAATTTGCTACAGATTTGTTCCCTTTCCTGTCTGTAGGACAAATGGGAAATGCATAGTGTGTCCTTTGACCTCACTCCTATTCACCTGAGTTTTACCATAAAAAACCCCAAGGCTGTGTTTCCTCTCAAAAAGCCCTGGTTGTGCAGTGGGTGGCAATGGGTTAATGGCAATCAACTCTGATGCCTCACACCTGAGAGGCACAGGCCCAGCTGGCTGAAAGAGACAGCAGGGAACACCTGGGACTTTGTGTTTTGGGATGGGGTGGTCTGGCACTTGCTTCTTGGGGTAGAGTTAAGAATGGAGATATTTAGTTCCTTGGTAGAAACATCTACAAGCCCTAGCTCTTCTCAGGCTGGATTTCCTGTTTTTTGGAAGGAAAAGTGTTTGCACTGTCTGACTCTGGTTGCTTCCTGTATTTCTTGTGACTGGAGGACTGTAAGTGTGGCTAGAGATGGAGAAAAGCTACTGCTGCTTTTTTTATTTTCAAGTGTCCTTGAAAAGTCCTTTCAACAAAGATAATGGACTTTTGCTGCATCACTAAACAAAGAGTGAAAAAGTAGAAAGGGCTTTTTTTCCCTTCCTGTAAGGTTAGGTGATACATCACAATCAGTGTGCAAGGCAAACATGTGAATGCTTTGGGAAAGAGCTTGGGGGGATGAATGCAGAATGGTGGTCTTCATCTTGTCTTTTAGCAAGTGCTAAGGTAACTGTCTGATTGAGGCCAAAAGCCATTAGCTTGGGCTAAATCAATTTACAGGATTAGGAACTGCTGCTCAGAACAGAAGCAAGGGCAGTTGGGTGCCATATGGGGGGGTAACTCTACCTATGTGTAACACCTCCAGGTGTGTTGTTTGAATGAAAGAAAGAGCTTCACAAGTGCCTGTGGGCTGTTTTAGGAGGTGCTTAAACACGAGCCTCCCTTTTTTTTTGGTGGTTTATTCTTGACCTAAACATTTGGCTCTTGTGGAGAGGAAAATAGAGTGTGTGGAGAAATGAGTCAGCCAGCTTCCTGTGGGAGGGACTGCAGGAGGCACGATGCTTTGAATGCTGCAATAAATTAGCACTGGAGATAATTCAGAGGACAAAGTGTGCCTGGAGGACACGCCATGCTAAGTAGTGCACGAAGTGGCTCTTGCTCTCAGAGTGCAAATCCTGCTTTGCAGAAGAGGTATGGGAGAAGAGACAGCTCTGCACTGTGTCTGTTGTGGGGCTCTGCACAGACAGCTGAACACGGGCTTGTTGGTAGCTGTTTGGCTCCTGGATGGTGAGAGGATTAGGGTAATAACATGTAACACCAGCAGGCCTGTCTGGTTCTGTGGGGATGCTGCACATCACCTGGAGTGAAGCATTTGTTGCCTCTTTGCTCATGGAAGCAGAAAGGCTGCAATAATCAAGTCTGGTGGAGCAGAGAGGAACCACCACATTAATTCACTGCAGCACAGCCTGGCCCTTGTTTAAAGGGGGTCTGGGACCTTCAGGTTAAAAAGTTTGTCATTCCTCTTGTGCACGGGCAAGAGTGCAGTGCCTGAAGTTTTGTATTGGACTAGCAGAGGGAATGGTACAGTTTAGAAGCTGGACAGTTCATGTTTTGCATCAGTAAGCTCTGTGGTCTGTTCTCCTAGATAACTTCTAATGCATTTCTAATATTTAATTTTCACTAGTAAGTTTTTTTCCCCCCTGAAAAAGGCATATTTTATCTTGATAGACCATTTTGGCCATTACCTTTGATCTGTGTTTTAAATTCAGATTTGCTGGAGCTCAGTCTGTCTTTGCTACATGAGCTAAAGGCTGAAAAATATCTCTTCCAATAACTTTCTAGTGAGCCAGAAGTGTGGGTCAGATGAGAGGATAATGAAATACAAAATGCCTCACCAGTTTGGAAATAACTGAACTGGAAACATGAATATTTAGCCTGGTCATTAAAACCTTTTGAAAAAATTAAGAAGAAGGTTACAATGGTGGAGATGAAGAAATGTAACATTTCCACTTGCTCTGAGAGGCTTTGCTGTCTTGCCATGGTAGCCTGAAGTCAGGACAGCCAATCTCCACGCTTGAATTTATTTTTTTATGAAATCATTTTAGTCTTAAGACCTTAAACCTGGAGGTGTTCAAACTCAAATGGTTGTGCCTGGAAGAAAGACACAATAATTAAGCTTCTTACAGTCTCTTGCTCTGGCTTTAAGCACTCTCCTTTATTTCAAGGCAAATTAACTGAGTTCTATTGGGGATATCTAATATGTGATGGCAGACTAGCAGCACTGTCTGCTTTTGAAATCTTCATGTCTACACACTGTTAAGCTCACAATATACTGTTTTAGGATTTATTAGGAGTAAATACAAGCCAAAAGTTTTCCAGTATGTATAGACTTGATGCTCAAACCTGCAGGTACAAACACGTCTGAGTGGATGAAAATAATGGTGTCCACTCCCATATATGTGAAATGAGTGACTGCCAAAAAAGATGGGACAAAATTCAAGGAGTTGGTTTAAACTATATTAAACTCTCCCAGGAAGCCTGCAGACGGGAAGAGAAAAAACATTTTCTCAAATGTATATTTAAATTTTATGGTAGAGTGACCTGGAGATGTTTTACTAGTTTCTAAATCCCTGCAAAGTTTAATTCCAAATAACTTCTATCAGGCTGTTTCTTAAAAACAGTGCTCATGTGTGTTTGCTCATTTCCTTTAAAACTTGATAAATTTATTTCAAAAGTAAGAGGAAGAAGAGCTAAGAAGTGGTTTTTGGAGCTTGGCTTGAGTAAAGCAAGATGTGAAAGTGTTTTGTGCAGAAGGCTGATTTCTCATAACCAGTACAGTAGAACTTGTGGCTGCTTTCTGTGGAAAAACAAGGAAACCCAAATCCCATAGCGAATACTGGCCAGGATGAAAGCTACAGCTTCAAACTGTTCCATTCAAGTTTCCTCTTCACTAAATGTTTTAAGCACAGTCAGGTGCAATAGGGTTATAAATGGAAAGTGAATGCCATAAAAATGAGCAAGTCCATCACAAAGTTTTGGAAAAAACCCAAACCATGAAACTCGTATGGCAGCATGTCACATTCCAACACTAAAATAAAAAGGTACAAATCTATGTTCTTAAACGATTGTTCTGGAGCTGTTAAGTAACATTTTACTTGAAAATATTTCTTGGTCAGCTAGTATTTGATCTGTCCTTCTAAACACAAAAGGACTGTGCTGAATACCTGCAGACAAAAAGCTTCTAAAGAGATAGCACTTAACTTAGCAGTGTTTCTTCCTCTACTTTGGCAGCCTCCAGCTATATCTGAATTGTTCTCCCTCTTGGCAGCATAAAAAGATCTGTTTAGAGCATAAGGTCTTTGGAGCAGACTTTGAGCACAAGGCAGACCTTGCTCTTGGTGATTGCTGACAAAGGATAATTACAATGTGTTAGTAATAACATCTGAGCACTTTGATCTGCTGAAGCCGAATCTATACTTAGTGCATTAACGTGGGTAATAAGTACAGGAATTCTGTCTCCTTTTAACCCAGCTTTGCTCTGTTTCCACCCAGGTTGAGCCTGTGGACACAGGTGCAGCAGATGCTGGAACACAGGGTGTTTACCTTCTGTGCAGTGCACAGATGTAAACACTGAGGGGATTAAGTCTTTAACTCCCAGATCCTCAGAGCAGGGCTTGGCCTTCAGAGCAATTTCACCTCCTCAGCTGTATGCAGGGACAAATATGCAATAGTAATTTCTAGTGTGAGCCAGAGCCTAAATTCACAGCAGGTGTATTCAGAGCTGAAGATAAATTTTCCAAACAGCACCTGTAATCCAGCTTTTGGGAAGCTCCTGAGTACTTCTGCAAGTGGCCAGACCTTGTGTATGTGCCAGCCTGGCAGGTGAGGTGCTCCTGGAGAGACTGCTTGGCTGTAGCTCTGGCCAGTGGCTGGAGGAAGGGAGGGTCTGGAAATATGGATCTCTCCTTGCGGCTGTGTCCTCCTACAATCTTACTTTTAAAAAGCTCTTGCATGAATTTTATTTAAATAACAGCTTTTGGCAAACTCACTGGCATTTTGGTACTTTAAGTCCTACAAAAAACTGAGCTTGGAAATAAAAAATAAAGCAAGTAGATGTGGAGAGGAAACGTAGTTGAAAAACGAGGTGGGTGCAGCACATGCTGTGGGATGGCATATAAAATATACTATACTCTGCCAAATCATACACATGCAGGGGAATCATTATCAGGAACTGGAAAGAGCCCTTCTCTGTATGAGTTTCAGGCTTTAGTGTATCTGAATATCACTAAAGGTAAAGTATGGGTGGTCCTGTATGGGGGAAGATGCCTCAGTCACAAACCCTTCATGTATTCAGCTATTTTTCTGATGGAAAAGAAGTGCAGTGTTATCAGAGGAAGAAAAACTTGCTGTAGCAACATCCCAGCAGTTCTGTTAGAGTAAGTGCCTGGGAGAGAGTCCACTGAAAATGTTATAAAAGCTGTGCTTGGCTGTGGGCAGCCAGTTTGGCACAAACACGTCAGACTCAGGCTTGTACCCATAGCCAAGGTTTTGCAAATCCAGGTCTGGTGTCATTCAACTGAAAGCCCTTTCCCCCACTGTCTAAGATGCTGCTTAGAGGGATAAGAGTCACTCAAGCTGTGGTTTTTTGGCATGGAGGCTGTTGCTTTCTAACAGCTGACTCCATGCAGACACAGCCAGCTCTCAGCAAGCCTGGGCTGAGCTGGAGCAGGTGCCAGGCAGGTCTAGGACTGACCCACAGCCCTGGCATAGGACTGCCTGCAAACCAGCACCTGCAAGCACTGCTCAAGGTCTTAGACTGGGAAAGACTACACAGACAGAATTAGCAGCCTGAACTGTGCTTGATGCTGAGAAAACATGTCTTTTCTCTGTGATGGTTCCACAGGCCTTGGCTGGGAAAAAGCATGCTTCCCTCCTTCATCAAAGCTCCCCGTTCACCCTCAGTGATTTGTCTTGGAGGGGCAGAGTTTGTAAAAACCTACAGTTGACCTATAGGGAAAATATTGTTGCTTTTGGCTCCAGTGCTTTTAAGCAGAAGTCAGTAGCAATGACATGCACCCTCTGCATGTGCCTTTTGGCCTTAGCTAGGGCCAAAGAAGGGAACAGGAGACCAGCTGTAAAGCGCAACAAGAAAAACACAACAAAAGTGGTGTGGCAGTGGGTGTTTTTCAGCTTCAAAGACTCCCTGGCAAGTTACTGTTGGGAATGTGTTTCATTTTCAAAGCCCTGTTTGAGCATGCTCATACTTTACCTGTGGCAACCTTTGTTGCTTTCCAGGTATGTTCATTTATCACTTTGTCTTCAGCAGAGAGGGTTGCCTTGCCTGAGTGTGTGTGGATTCTCCTGCACTTGATCGTGGGCTGATCTACTCCATTTCTTCTGCTACTACAGTAGGATTTTAAACTGGGATCTTCCCTAGCTTTGCTGCACATAAATGATTAACTTTCTCTTCCTCTCCCTGCCTGAAATCAAGAGTAATGTGACCAGCGACAGAGGAGACTGTGTTATGCAGCTCTCAGCAGTTTTCATTACTCCTGCTGCTGTAGCTGAATTTCTCTCTGTGCACAAGCCAGTGGTAGCAGCACTAAATCTCCCGAGCGCCTGCTGTGTGCTGGAGTGTCTAAAATGGTGCTGCTTAGAGCTTCTGCCAGTACACAGACATGTGAGTGAGTTAGGAGGGCTTTTATCCTATCTGTGCTAAAAATCACCTGCCTTAAGCCACTGATCCCTTTCCCCCCTCCTTGCAAGTCTTGCATGCGGTGAGGTGTGTGCTGGAGCTGGCAGATGGCTGGAGAGCAAACAGGTCCACACAAGCATGCAAAAAAAATCAGGCTGCATCACTGCTAACCAGCTTGTGCCAGGACCTGGGTTTTCTTCTGCCTGTCACTGCCCTGCCTACACTGGCTTCTCCATCATCCCCTGGCTTGGCTGTTTGGTGACCCACCTCCTGGAATGTTTTTTCCCTTCCTTTCTCAGTGCTCTGTAGTTGATTAGTCCAAGAGAAATCAGCCATGGCACATTGTTGAACTCAATTTTAGACACAATGCTGTGCCAGAGATTTGTTTGCTTAATTACAGAAATACTGTTATTTCTGCTGTAGTACGTCTGGATTTGGTTTTGTTCCTGAGGCTGATGCTGATTTCAGCCTCCTTTCCTTGGCTCTGCTTAAAGGTATTTTTTGTCATTCTGTTGAATTAGAGCAGATATCTCCAGTTTGGAAAGTTATAAAGAACTGAGTGGACTCAAGATGGAAGAAGTGGTTTAACCATGGCATTACTGCAGCACAGGTAGGCTTTTATCACTTAGAACTTCAACTTTTAACATCTGTATGTAATGCAGGGCTACTCAGCTCCATGCACTGACACTCTCTACATCTCCTATGTGGAGATAGGTGTCATGTCAGTGCCACACATAGGAAAAGCTGGCTTTGGGTGCCCAGGATGCCACATGAGACAACCAACTTCTTCCTCAGCAGACCCATGTATCATGTGGAGTAGAGACAAGCTTCATGCAAGTGGAGCATGTGTTGAAGCTCCTTGATGTGATGCTTTGGTCATGTGTGCCTGAGCAGTGGGGCACGAGGGTGTAACCCAGAGCTGCTTGCTCAGAGGGAGAAAGTCTCAGTACAACCCATGTCAGACTGTGTGTGCACACCAAGTGATGACTTGAACCCCAGATGGTTTTCAGAAATTAATAGGTTAAAGTGTAGCATAATTTTGTTAAGCTCTTGCAGGGATTTGGAATTTCCCAGTGTGATCCTACTGACAACAGGGGACAAAGGAGATAAAGATATTAGAGCCAAGTTTTCAGCACAAGCCTTCTCTCAAGTACTGATTCAAAATACAGCTTTACGTGTCAAGCTGTGAAACACCAAGTATAACCATGTTTCAAACTTATTTATTTGGAGGACAAGATGAATACTACTCGTTAAAAAGTTCTCTATTGGTTTTCATCCTTACTCAGGTTTGCTGAAAGGGTCTAGGATTTAATATTGTTTATGGCAACAATTAAACATTACCAGGAAGGGAGTGCTTTGGCCCGGTCCCTTCACAGAGTCAGAATTTACACGAGGGTTATAAGGCTCATTGGGGCTAATCCCTGCTAGCATTATACATCATCTGACAGTTGCCAAGGAGACAAGGATAATCTGAGTGAAACAAGATATGTGAGAAGGGTATTTATGGACATTTGCCTAACGATGCTGGTGGAATGCACCAAGAAGTGATTATTTGAATGCCTTTGAAGTATTACCTCTTCTGTGATGAATATGGAGGACTGGTATATATGCAAAAAATGCCCCTGTGAAATTAAAGCAGCAACAGCTTGGCCTTGTTTTTCCCCTTTTATCCTGGGGTGGCCTCATCCAGTGCTGTGGGTGATGCCTTAAGATTTTAGCCTTTATATTTTTCGAATCCTGTACTGCATAACTCCAAACTCCATACAAAGTGTTAACTACTGTCTTCACATTTTGGTCAGACAAAGTAATTCCTCTAGGCCTAAAACTCAAGGACACCCTACAGCCTCAGGCACCGAAAAGTATAAACAAAAGTGAATTTGGGGGGAGCTAACTGGGGCAATATGACTTTATTACCTGAAGCTGTAATCTGAGGATTAACCCCTAATATGCAAATGGACCAAACTTATTTCTGTCTGAAAACTCCGTTGTCCATCTTGGGTGCAGCCTATGCGTGGCTCCTGACTGCCCAAGGTGTATCTATTGAAGGCCTTTAACAAATACTAACTCTTATTGTCTTAATCTTGTCCAGCCTCTGTTCTAGGGGACAACTCCAAGGCATCATGGGGAGGAGCAGACAAGGCTCTTGCAGTGCTGTGAGTTCCCTGTCCAGCCACCTGCACTCTGTGGCATCAGCAGAGCACACACAAGGATAAACAGTGTAAAGAAGCCATTTCAGTCTGACAGAGGCTTAAGGAAAACTGTCCACTCCACCTGCTTGAAATACTCACAGGTGCCTCATGCAAAGGTCTGGGATGCCAAGTGGTGTGAGGGGAGGGAAGAGTGGAGGTGGTGGTGTACAGGTGCTCACAGGCATGGAGGTGTGTGTGCTTTGTCAATGGCTTTACAGACAGCCAGCTCATTCTTTCACCCTGCAGGTGAGCCACAGACACCTGGCTCTGGGTGCTTGTGTCACATTCACTGAGCTCTGGCCAGGGTGAGCACCACGGCCTATTTGGTAGCTGGGTCTAGGCATTTTGGTCAATTATGCCACTTTCCCTGACCTGGGCTGGCTTATAGCTCTGCTTAGGGAGATTAAAGGAAGCCAGAGAGTTAATATCTTCATTTGAACAAATTCATGCTTGCAAAGCCTTCTGCACTGCTGGTTTCATACAGCAAAATATTTTCTTGGCAGGGTGTTCCCAAGCCATGAGAAGGGTCAGAGATTGTTGGAGGAGGCCCATGTCTGGGAGCAGGAGCACTAAAGTTGTGTGATCTGGAGCTGTCCCACACTGGGCAAATCTTCCCTTCCTGTGCTGAGGTAAGGCAGTGATGTGCAATGAGGGAGAAAGCTGCCTCTCTCCTTCTCTCTCCCCCAGTTTGACCTTCTTAGTCTCTGATACTGTCTCTTGATGGAGGATTAAGAAGGATGGGAAGACAGAAGGAATTTCCCAAGTTTTGAATGCCTGATGCAACTAACTCCTTTGAAAGGAGGGAGATGCTGAGAGCCAGCC
Source organism: Trochalopteron elliotii (assembly GCA_024734555.1). NCBI lineage: Eukaryota > Metazoa > Chordata > Aves > Passeriformes > Leiothrichidae > Trochalopteron > Trochalopteron elliotii. The sequence goes on from JANPWX010000294.1 coordinate 234,601, forward strand.
TGCAGCTGATGGGCTGTGTCTCGTGATGCCAGAGTTAATCTGGGTAAGCAGAGATTAACTGAGCTGCTGGATTGGATAATGCCTGAACTGGTTTATTGCAGCTTCTGCTGATAAAGCAGCCCAAGCCTAGGAGACCCCTCCTTGTCTGCAGCTCTGCAGGGTGAGGGCCTGTGCCCATGGCTGCAGTGCCTCAGGCACAGGAAGGCCCCAGAAGATGTGGCATTAATGAAATCATCAATTTCATAAGCATTTGCCTGGACCCCTTAAAGCTTTAAATATTTATGAGCGCGATGTCTCTAAGAGTCTGGTCCCTTGTGCTAAGGTGGAGAGGGAAATAAAGGCTAAGCAGCACAACATTTAGGGAGAATTTGTGCACAAATGTGCACAAAGCGAAGTACAACATCCAGTAAACCCTAGGGAAATAAATCTCTCTGGAATAGAGGCAAACCTACGGGAATAATTTGAGTTGGCAAATCCCTGTGCAGCTTCATAGCTGATCAATAGATGTTATTTAGACAAATATCACACTTACATTCTACCAACGATCTCTTTTGAACAAACATGGTCATTCCAGGCTTTCTCATTTGGCTTCTAAACATAAATCTTTTGAAAAGTATGACTCCCACAGAATCTGAGCCTATTCAACCATTTTGAATAATGCCCTGTTTACATTTGTTTTCACCCTTTCATTATTTTATGTCCATGTAAAATTAAAATGCAAGCCAGTTCCAAAGCCTTTGAGATCATTCCTTCTTTGTGAGTATTCCCTTAGGTTTCTCTGCCTCATTCTTTACTATTCATAAATAGCATGAAGACATGACCTGATATTAGTCAAACACTTGCCTGCATAGAAAGGAAACCTCAGAAAGTCTCTTTCATACTTAACTTTGCCTAGTTTTTCTCGTATCAGTGCAAGAATTGGCCAGTCCTCCCTGACTGATGTCTACTTGGCCACTTCCCAAAAGTTTCCCTTGATGGAGACCTGGTAGGGTCTCTGGGCCATCTCCTCTACTCAGCCAAACTTACAGCTGTTTTTTTAAATATCAGTCTCATTCTGTCTAATTTTTAAATATCAGTCTAATCCTGCAATTTGTACACATTGCCATTTATGTAAGGGGCATGGAGAATAAAGCTTATACTTGGTCAAGGAGTAATGTCCGAGCACTAGCTTTACCCTGTTATGCTGTCAGTGTGGGACACAGAGCACTAAATTCCTATTCCATACCTTAAAAACAAACAAAAAGCCCCACCCCAATTCATCCTCATTCTATAAGATCAAGAGAAAAAACTCAGACTCTTGTGTCCTGAGTGGAGAGGAGATTTTTCATTCACTAGGATCTTGTTTATTGGTTTACACTGATAATTACTGCCTGGTCTGTCAGTGCCTCAGTTTCCTGGTGCTCCAGTAAAATCTATGCCAATCACTTGCTCACCAAGTAAAGAAGCAATGGAGAACTCTTTAGGTACTTCTCTAAAAGACGTCCTTCTCTTGAAATCTGTGGGTGTTTTTGTCTTGAAACACCTGCAAAAGCAATTGGGACTATGCATCTCTTCCATAAATACAGACCCTTCCCTCCAGCAAGCCTTAAGGTTTGTACGTGTCTAATGCTCCTGGTGTGAGTGACAAACCTGCTGGTCTACACCTGAATTGTAGAAGACTTCCATTTTCCTGGATCTGAGCTTGTAGACAGCCAAGTACAATGGTGCTTTGTTCAACAAGTAACCAGAGACAGCTCAGGCTAAATAGGTGCCAAATGGAACAGCTTTCTAAGAGCACCCCTGTCACTACAAAACTCTGCCAAGTCTGGAAGTGGATCCAGGAACAGACTTTAAAGGATGTAGAGAACAAAGCAATCACGAGGTTAAATGTCGTTATCTTGGTGCACTGAAGTGCAAAGGAACTGAAGGATTTCATTTAAAGGGCAAATCCAATGAGCTGGATGCTTTAGTTACCCAAACATCTGCAGGTCTTGTAACTGTTCTGTGAAAGCTCTGCACATCTGCATTACTGTGCTAATCTTGGTAGAATCATAGCCCAGCTGAAACTATCCAGGCAGTCCTTCCTTTTAAAAATATTCTTTCCATGCTCCAACATTAGAACCTTCCAGGAAAGAATAGTTAGGAGAGAGTGAGAACAGTGGACTTGTTCCCAGCACTTCTGACCTCAGCAGTCCCCCCTCAAACACTGCCAGGGATTCCATCCATGATGGAAATCTGTTGCAGGTCTTGGTATCCACAAAACTGAGCCTCTGCAGAAGGATAACTACTGAGATTGTGAGGCCAGCCTGTATCTCCTCCAAATTAAATGCTCTCTTGGGCTGTGTATGAGCAGCCTTTTACTCCAGTTGCTCTGACATGCAGATCCCTTATGTCCTCACCTGTCAGTTGTTTCCTGTTGTATCCTTGCCTCTGGATATTGTGGTGTGCCTATCTGAGGTGGCAGTTCCTATCCCGTGGTGGTGCTGCCAAGCACGAGCCAGCTCTGTACTGCATTGTGGCCACCAGGAATCAACAAGAGTGTCTTGCTGATCCTGTAACTCTGCTCAAAATAAACTGGGTTCTGCTAAATGCCATTCTAAACAAAACACTGGTTCAGCTTTAGGCTGTTTTGCAAGAGGCCTCTGATTTCATGGATAATCAGAGCACCCAATACAGCTGGCAAAACCCCCTCAGTGTAGAAGAGACTTCCCTCTTGAGCTATTGTATACTAATTTGCATTTAGAAAAAGCAAGCCTGCTTGAAAAAAGAAGGAATTTGAAGACTTTCATTATAAGGTGTGCAAACTTTATAACCCAGAATGGGTCTTTAAAGATCAAATGCTTTTAATTGCTTTTTTCTTATGTAGCTATTTGCAAAGTTTTCAATCGTGTTTGTCTCTGATTCTAGCTAGTAATGCAGTGGCTGGATACAAACACCTTCTGTGTCCTACTTTCTAGAATCTCCTGGAGGAAGTGTTTACAGCAAGTGTGAATAAGCAGAAATATTTCGAAAAAATTTCTTCTGCCCACATGCTCCTACCTCTGAGCTACTGCATAATAAAACAATTCCAATAAACAACCTGGACGTAAACAGAATAGCCACTCGAAATTTTTAGTGCAGTGCAAGAGGGGAGGAAAGGACTCATTCAGAATTTTATCTTGTTACTCTAAGACAAGTTCAGCTTCAGTTTTATGCTGGATTCTGGCTTTCAGATGTTCACAGATTAGTGGTGCTGCTGATGTCTCAAGACAGATCCTTGCATGAACTTTTAAAATCTCTTCCAGGACCACTTGCTGGAGGAGAAAACTGGGCTCTGAGCTGGGCTCAGCTGAAATGCAGGGAAGAACAGTGCATGACTGACTCCCAGGGGCTTTATACCTAGGTGTATTTGTCCAAGAGAGTGCTCTGGACGCTCATTCCTGCAGATGTGCTGCCCGGTGAAAGGGGTTGGTGGTGGGACAGGAAGTGTGGCTCTGTGATGCCTCCCGGGGCAGCCTCTGCTGCTCCATCCAGACACCACGAGCCTCTGGGGGTGGGAGATGAGCCGTGCACAGCCTGGAGGCTCAATGGCTCGGGCAGACAATCATTCCTCTGGTGCCACGTCCCGAGCTGGACTCCGGGGAGATGCTCTGTGCCAAGCCCTGGCGGGGCCACCCTGCGTGGCCTCACTGATCTGCTCACAAGGGTTTTTTTTCACCCAGGATATAAAATGTTTACCTGCCCCCCAGCAGGCTCGGGAGCTCATTGTGGATGCTACAGACAACAGGCTGCCTGGGGCTGGTCGAGCTCCAGCACGATTTTAGGGGGGAAATTGCCGTGAGCAGAGAGCAGAGGAGGAAAGGTGGGGAGGGGCCCGCGGGGGATGCAGAAGCGACGCGGGAACACGTCCTGGCAGCGAGCCGAGCCCACGGGGGTGGCAGACGGGCCGCGGCCACCGCCCGCCCGTCTCGGACGTCACAAGTGCGTCTCCCTGCGTGTCCCTGACTGGCGTGGCATTACAAGCAGAGAAATCACACCCGGTTGCCACAGCAACATCGCCAGCTGGGACATGCCGTGCTGTCATCCAGCAACCAGCGAGGGGTCCCCGGGGATGGAGGGGATGCTCCGCTGCCCCAGAGGAGGATGAGGGTCCCACCCAGCCCCTGGGACCCAGGGATGCCATCCTTTTGCCCAGGAGCAGCGATTTGTGTACTCCCACTGTCTTAACAGTAACATTTTTTTTTCCCCTAACGTTAATAGTAGTTTAATCCTTTCCCTGGGGAGGGCTTTGCTGTTAATTATCCCCTGTTTTATTCCATTTCATAGAAGCATGAAATGTTAAGGGATTGGAATGGACCTTACAGATCACCTAGTCCCAACTCCCCCTGCCACAGGCAGGGAATCCTCCCACTAGACCAGGCTGCTCCAAATCCTGTCCAGCCTGGTTTTGAGCATTGCCAGGGTTGGGACAGCCACAACTTCCCTGGGCAACCTGCTCCAGTGTCTCAGCATCCTCATAGGAGAGATTTTCTTTCTAATAGTTAACCTAAATTTCCCTTCTTTTAATTTGTCCCCATTCCCCCTTGTCCTATCATTAAAGCCCATTCTCTTTCTGCCCATTCCCTAAGTGCTCATCAGCACTTAAAACCAAAGGACTCAAGGGTAAAAATCTTTCATTAAATGAGTGTGTGCAAAATCCCTGGGCAAATTCTGTGGGGGTGCTCCCCATCATGTTTGCTGAAATTACTTCTTTGGCACTTCCTGTATTTATTCCTTGATGTCTGGATGCCCTTGTTCCTGTTGGGTCCCAAAGCTCTGTGTGTCCTAAAATGGGGTTAACAGATGCTGCAGGCTTGGACTGACTCTCAGCAGAGGGTTGAGCCTTTCTCCTTGTTCTCCCAGAGGGATGGTGGGTAAGTGCCACTCAGCAGTGACCTCAAGGTGTTTCTCCATGACCTTCTAGGGCACTGAATCATTTCAGTGAAGGACTCTGCAGGCGAGAACACGCAGCTGCAGTCACGTCTTGTATTTACAGCTTTAGCATGGAAAGCCTCAGCACTCCAGGCCTGATGTGGCATGAAGCTGAATTATTAACAAGTGCTCTCTGCTAGAGGAGAAGCAACTGGAGAAGCAACTAATGAGAAGGAGCCTTTCTCATTAGTATTCCTTGGGTGATCAGGGATCTGGCTATGTGGCGTGAGGATCTGCTGATGCTCCAGGGGGGGTGGGGAGCTGGGGAATGAGGTTACTGGGAGGTTTGCTGGAATCAGTGTTGGGCTCTGTCTGGTGCTGGTGTCTGTTTCCTCTCACCTCAGCATGTGTGACACGAGTGAGCCTTATGCCAGGCACAAAACAGTGCTCAAGAGCTGTCTGCCTTCCCCCAAGAAATGAGCAGCTCCCCTAAAGCTGCCATGACCAGCAGGTACTTCAGCCCCTTCAACAGGAGGCAGTGCTGCCTTTTCTCCTGCAATCTCCCCTTCCATTGAATTCAGACTGCTCAGTGATGATGCAGGTGAAGATTTGCTATGCAGGACTCAGTGCTTGAGGAGTTCAGTGTAAAGTTTCTTATTATAAGCTACTTACTGAATAGGTCCAGTAAACACTTTGAAGAGCAAAAACTGGAGAGTTTTTATGAAAAATAATTCAGTGTAGTGGCTGATCTGCACCTTGAAATGTAGGGAAAGTCAAAACAACTCTTCTTTTGTCCAGATTCACTCAGGATCTTTGTCTGGTTAAAAATAAACCCCCTGAAGCAGGATGTAAATTCAGCCTGACTTGCCTCTGTGCTAAGGATGGAGCTCCCAATAGACCCTGCTGGGCTATTAGAGGCAACTTAATAAACAAGAAACATAAGAAGGCTTGCATTAAGCACCTGTGCAGATAAAATAAGGAATTAAAGACATAATTCATAGTGTAATGCTACAAATCTCTGGCATGGCAAAAGCAGTGCATCTTGCCCAGCACACTTCTTCCAATAACTTTTTCAGTGAATAATCTGAATTTCTTAAAACCAACATTGTTCCTATGCTGATAGACCCATCAACCAACCATTCAGAAAAATCTCTTCAGTAAATAACTGACAACAGACCTGCCTCTCTTGTGTATTCTTGATCATAAAAGGATGTATTTTAAATACAAGTAATTTAGAAAGGAGAATACATGATGGTCACCCTGTTCTTAAATAAAAACCTGTTTCTTTCAAAGCAAAGCCAGGCAGTTCCTGCCAGTTCTCTAACATGCTGCATGTTAGAGCATGAAGTGAGAAACTTCAGCTGAAATATTACTGAAAGGAGGGTTTTGTGGTTAGTAAATAATACCTCCTTTGGAGAATTGTGGGCTGGCTGCTCCTGTTCTTGCTGTAGCAGAGGGACTGACTGAAACACCTCATTCTTTGCAGCAGCATGCTGGCTCTGGATGCTGATTGAATCTAAGGAGTGGTGATTGAGGGCCCCTCTGAGGGATGCCACAGCAGCCCAGCGCTCCTCTCTAAACACAAGGAGCTGTTTGAGCAGTGCAAGATGACACTCTTCCACTGCCCCGGGAAACAGATTTGCATTGCAAAAACTACCTGAGCCTGACATTGTGAAATCGCTCCCCTGTGCTCCATGTACCATAAAAGAAGCCCAGCTGAACAGGGAAGGATGAGCCTCGCCCAAGCTACACGCAGCAAACAGCTCCAGGAGCCAGAGCTGGGGAGCAGGAAATGTGTGGGAAAGCCATCTGGTGAAGGCACTCAGAAACAGCATGGAAGTCTTTTTTCATTCACTTCCTGACCAAGTAGTAATATGTTGCCTCATTATAGGAAGATGACTGGCTGTTATTATTATTTGCATTAGTAACTCCCAGAAGCCCAAAGGTGGGGATAGGACTGTGTTACCTGCTGTGGGCACTTGTAAGAGGAGACCTTTCCCTATACACACTCCCCTATATAAGGACAGAAAGCACAGGATTGTGTTTTTTGTGTTTCTTTCTTTTTTCTTTTTCTTTTTTTATCCTAGTGGGGAACTGAAACAGATGGGAGAGACTGAAGGAGCTGGAAACAGAACATGTAATAATTCCCAAGCCTCGACTTTCTCAGCAGAACTGTTCTTTGACTCCCATACTTCAGCTCTGAGCAGTTCTGGTGAGTGGTTTGTACCCTGGCACACTGCTCATGAGGAGCTCCACAGTTCTCCTTGGTAAACTCAGCATTTAGCTTGGTGTGGACACACTGCTGAGAGCTCCTGCACCCTTTGCTGTGCTGAGGCAGGGGGGAGGGAAATCAAAGCAGTGTGCAGAAGGGATTTTAATCATCATGTAGCAAATTAAAAAATACTGTGGAGGTCTTAAACTTGCTCTTTGGCATTTCAATCACGTCTTTCACTATGTGCTCCCAGTCCAGCCAACCAAATTTTCCCCATGGTTTAATGCTGTTCTAACCTCAGGCAGTATCTTTGTTCTGCTAAAAGCAGAGAACCAAAGGCTGTATTTCAAGAGGAGGCAAAGTTCCTTATAGCCTACTTACTATTATTAGATATTTAAAATTCTCCTATATCACCACCTCATTGGAAGACCTCAAACCATTTTAAGGACCTTATTTTAGCCTCTTGGTGACAGAGGCAAGAGGCTAATTTTTAGATACTGGAACAGACTTAAAATTCCTATCCTTGAGTTTTCCTTATCAGTCTTTGCTAGAACTGATGGATTTTTTCAGTCCCAGGCATTAATTGCAAGACAGAGCTTTCCAGGTTCCCTTGCTGTCCTTGTGTGGGTGTGTGTGCTTGGTTGGTTGGCATTTGTGCCAGGTTTAGATAATGTGAGTATGTGTTGGCTTTTCATCTCTGGGGAAGGCAGGGTTAAAAAAAATGTCCTAAAGACTAATTAGTTGGTGAAAGCATGGCAGCAGCAGGAAGGAGGAGGGGCAGGATGAAGGAGATGGTGGCTGCTGCCCTGCTTGGAGGTAAAAGAGGCTGAAGCCTAAGGAATCCAGAAGAAACAAGCAGGGCCATGTGAGCTGGCAGCTCCTGAGGCTGACTGTCATTCACACAGAGCCTAGTGCCAAGGGGATACCTTCTACAGGAGAGAGATGATAAAGTGTTGTTAAATGGGGCCATGACGTGTTAATTGCTAAAAGCTGTGGAAATTCAAATTTAAGGAGCCAGTACCTACTAGTGTAGAATGACTCTACCAGAGTCATTCTACCAGCCTGTCTTTGTGTCCTGTGAGTCAAGCTGGAATGTTGGAGCGTTGGATGGGGAAGACTTGAGGCTCTGAATAAGGCTTTCATCACTTTATCCCAGACTTCTCATAACCCTCTGCTCCCAAACAATCCACAGGGACACAAATGCAGAACCAGGAACACAAGGAGGATACCAGCAACACCTTAAAGGTCATAGAAGCTGTAACAACAACTCTTTGTAGGACCTTTCCTCTCCCAGTGCTGAGTTCATGACCCCAGGTGAGACTCCAGCCTGTGGCAGGAGTGGCTGTGGGCAAACACATTCCTGCAGCTCCTATTTGTCCTTTTTATTAACTGGAAGCCTAAGTGGTAATAGGAGCCAGAACTACATGGGTGCAGGGTTTAGGCAGTGCCACTGCCTCAGGGATTACATGTGTAACCTCTTCAGAATAAGAGACCAGACACACGAGACTGCAAATACACTATGGAGCAGCAAATATGGAATATTAAGCAGCCAGGAATCAAGTGCTAATATAATGCTGGGATTTTAAAAAGCCTCAGCTAAGGCCCTGAAAATGACAACAGATTGTTCCCCACACTCTTTCAATCTGTCCCAGGTTTTCCTGACTGTGGGAAGACTGTTTACATCTTTGCTATACCCATTGCTGTATTTGAGTTACTGGCAAGTTTTGGCCAGATGACAAACTCAATGAGCACTGGATCGTGCCTCAGCAAACATCAGCTCTGTCTGTATGAGAGCTTATCTGCATTGGAGAAAAACTGTCCTCCAAGCTGGGAGCAGGGCTGGGCTGGAATGGAAGGGCAGCACCAACACTCAGCAATTTTGAATGTGGCAGCTCTGAAGTGGGGCAATGAAGACCATGTCTGGCCATCTGGCCTGAACTAACAGCGAGTTAAGGGTACAAAACCCATGCTTGGACACCACATGCTGGTAGACTTAACTTGGTGATTCCTCTGACAAGGCTTTGTGGAGTGGCTCTCTGTGCATCTGGCTGTGAGAGGTTCCTCTAGCACAAGTGAGAATAATCCCATGTGGTTTAAAAGCCCAAACCAAGCTGTCTGGTTTGCCTCTCCTACCTTCTAGTCTGTTATTCCAGTTTATACCTATGCTGAGACCATAACAAATCTTACATTCCCCAGACAGTGACAGAAGTCATACATACACAGAAAATTATTGAGAGTCACCAGATTTGATGGGAGCCAAGTTCTTAACCCTGGCTAAGAAACCTGACTCAACACAGGGCTTGTGCAATCTTGGGTGGAAACTCTCATCCATGGTGTGTGTGGAATATGCTCTGTCCAGAGAAAAGGTGAAAGATCTGTAGCTCACTTGGGACACATTGCTTTAAAAACATGGATAAATTTAGCAACATTCCTGAGGTAAGGAAGATGAGGTCTTTTTAGTTAGTTAGTTAGTTGTTTTTTTAAAGCCAGTTAAGCGAACTGGACTAAGTGAATTCTTTAATCCTTGACAAGAAAATCTACAGTGGAATTTTCTCAAGTGTCAGTACAGAGTGTCATACCCAAAACTTGCTCTTCTCACCTCCAGAGGCACAGGACAACTGCATAACAGCTTGAGTGAGGACCTGTACATTTGGCCCTCTTCAGAGTCCTCTGACCCTAGTGTTGTGGTTGGGGTGTCCACCCTCCCATAGGCAAAATCCCCGTGTCAGCCCCAGAGACTCAGCTCTGACAGAATCTAGTCTGAGACATGTTCTCACAGTGTGAGATGGGCCTCTTCAGCATGAATCTGTGTGTGTGTTTTTGTTCTGTGCTATTCTGGGAATAAGCAACTGATAACAAGCAAATGCTTTCGTCTGCTGGAGTAACTGTGTTCTCAAGCATTAAAATTATGGTTTGTACTAACTGTCCAGTGGGGAGGAAAAAAATCAAGGTTCTTAATTCCAGAAGACAGGTTAACTTCTGGGGGAAAGAGGCAGAAACTGTTAAGTCTTTTGCTGTCAGAAATAAACTCATGCTGCAAGTATTCAGTCAATTAGGCTGATTTGTAGCAGCCTCACTATAAATCCTCTTTCATTCAGAAGCAAGTTAAGCTCTTTGATGAAACATGGCATTCCAAGGAATTTCAGTAGGTTCTCACACATCTAACCAGAGCATAGTTATCTGTAGTGACACACCATCAGACTGACATGGTATGTTCAATTCTACAACATTACAGCCAATGTATCTCAAAAAAGGAAGGCTGCAGAAAGCCTTTCACCCCACTGTTGCAGATTACCCTTCTTCTTGCATGCTGCATTTGTTCAGCCTATTAGTAAATAAGAAACAGATTTTCTGAATCAGTTCTAGATACAAAAACAGTTGAGAGAGATAACTATGCAGTAAATGATCGCTCAACCCAGAAACACAACTGTTTTGCCAAAGAAATGCATCACTCCTTAGAGGTGTAAAATCAGTTTAAAAGGCAGCATGTCTTAGCAGGGCACCTGTGTAACATAACCAGAGTCACACACAGTTACCACCTGTGTAACATGTTTGTTTCCCTGCAAGTGGGAGCTTTCCCACTCCTTTGCCCAGGGAAGGGGGTGACAACAGAGCTGTGACCCTGTCCTGGGCCACCCAGCTGACTCACCCTGCTGAGCTGGTCCAGGAGTCTTTGGTTCTGCTCGGAGAGTTCCTGGACCGCACGCGTCTTCTCGCGGTCGGCCTCGCGCAGGTGGACCTGCTGCTTCTCCAGCTCGTCCTGCAGCTGCTTCACGTCGCTCTCCAGTTCAGACACCCTTCCTTCCCACTCCCCCTCCTTGTTCTCAAACCGCCGCCTCAGTTCATGTTTCTCTTGTTCCAGGTGCTAAAAGATGAGGGGAAGAGGTTAGGAAGGGAGGCAAAAAAGGTGAATGTCTCCTTTTCTTCATCTATGCTAGGCTAAAGCCTTGTGCAGGAACGAGAAGGGTGCTTGAGCGTGACAACACCATGGAGATGGCAATTCCACATCAGGGCAGGTCACTGGCACTACAGCCATTTTCCATTTCCAGCAATTGGCCTGTCCTTGGCCACTGGAGTTCAGCACATTGAATTTTTACTGAAATAACTGCCAAAAGAGTAAAGTAGGCTGCATGTCAATAGGCAGAATATATAGGTCAGACAGAGCAATTGATTTAGCAGAACCCAGCTTAACTCTAAAGCAATATTTCAGTGGTCAGTGGCATAATTCTTTTAAAATTGCCTTTATAGCCAAAACACACAAACTGTATACCCTCACTATTCGTGAGGAATGTGGATGAGGCATCCTTGTTGTCATATGGGTCTCATGAACAACAGTTGAATCATCTATCCATTTGCTCCTTCTATTCCTGACCTAATTAGTTGTCTGAGAGTTTGATAGTGCACAGTAACTCCATTGTTTGATGCAGTCTGCTCTGGAATGGCAATGGATGCGATGAACTGGTTGCTATAGACATTATGTACGTGCATGTTCTGGGTTCAGGTTTCTTAGAAACCACTCTCAGTTCTGGAGACTCTGCTCCGCTCTGGATTGGCTGGAAAATGAGGGACAGCACAAATCTGGTGAAACTTTTGCATGTTTTAGAGTCTCAGTTAAATGAGGGCTTGACTGAAACAGAGCTGCAAATCAGGTCAAAGCAGATTTATGTTGTGCCCATTTGAAAGAATCCCTGCTCCAAAACTCTGAGCTTGAATTTCCCCTGGTGACTGAAGACACACATTTACTTCCAGAACAGTCACAGATTGGGGACATGGGCACATCCCAGGATTAGCAGGGAAACCTGAAAAATGGGAGTCCTCTCCTTGTTGGTTGTCCTCTGATCCCCAGAATAATCTCCTGCTACTCCCTATCAGATTCCCCAGTCTTCAAGGAACGTGTCTTAGAAAAGAACAGAAACCCACTGGGCCAAACACTGGTAGCACTTGCCTATTTCTCCCAGGTGAATTGTTCCCTGGTGAACAATTCCCATGGCACTCCTGATAGGAGGGAAGAATAAACCTGCTAGGCGGAAAAGAAAATTGCACTGCATTTATGTGAAGTGGCTTTTTATTGCTTGTTAGAAACACAGGCTGTGAGGGGGCTGTTTCCCCTGGGTGCCTATTGCTGATGACACACAGCCTCCCTGGCAGGGTCCCTGTCACCTTCCCGAGCAGGTCTGAATGTCAAAACCCTGCAGTTCCTCTCCAGCCCTCTGGCCTGTGTATTGCTCATCTTCCACCTTTTTTTTGCTCTGCCATGCAGATGCCATGTTTTCTCTTTCTTTACCTGATCCCCAAATCCTTTCTTACACTCCTTCCAGCTCAGTGTAGCAGCACATTGCTTGTGCCCTTCCAAATCTTTCTGCAAATTCCAGACTTTCATGAAAAACCCTTAACTATGAGGGAAAGTTGATTAAAAACAGTGGCCCATAGCAGGGGATTTTCCCATGTTTCAGACACTTAAAGAGTGAGCATCCTTGCAAATGAGAGCTAAGCAGTAATATAAATACTTTAATGCAATAGGTAGGGATGAGATCTCAGCACCTGGACCATGACAACCATTGCAAAGAAATCTTGTTTGTAGTCCAAGTGTGGCTGGAGTAGCCACAATTTCACTTTCAGCAGCACACTGAAAATTCTGTCTTTTATAGCTCTGCCTCTTTCACTGCTAGGCAACGTTCAGAAAGATCCAGGGCCTTCTCTAAATGGAAAGTGGAACTTCAGCCTGCTGAGAAGCAGCACTGCAGCTGAAGTGCCCCAGACACCCAAATGTGATTTAGAAACCACTGATAAGCCTTGTCAATCATTTAAAAAGCACTTTAGTCCTTCACTGCAAAAGAAAATCTCCACTACACACGGCCCCAATCCAAAGCCATCCACAAAGGCTGGTGTTAGAAGGAGGTGAAGAATATCAAGTTTATTCTGTTGTGACAGAGAAACCAGAACAGAGCAGTGGGGCATGGAGAGGCTGTTGCCAAGAGGAGGATAACCCAGATGAGATGTGTTGACTGGTCCCTCCTGCTTCTGCCAGCAGCCATCTCCCCTGGCCTGCCCTCATCCCAGCACCTGCAGGGCTGCAGATCTGGAGAGGGGATTTCTGCATGTAGTGCTGATAGGGCAAACTGCTGGCCTCAGTGGGAAGTTTCTTGTTTCCTGAGTTTTTTGTCTCTCCATTCACCAGCTGCTCACTGATTTTTACACAGAACTGCTTTCTAGAAGACGTTTTCTTCTGAAAACAGCTTCTCTTCAACCTAACTGAGCTGTGCTGGTCCTCATCTAACGAGATGAAAGCAAGGGGGAGTTTCCCAGCTGATAAAGATGGTTCATACAGTAAAGTGCCTGGACACAGCAGGCTCCTCTGTGGTAGAGGAACAGCAGTATTAACTGTTTTAATCCCTTACAGAGGATAATACTGTCTAGGATCATGTATCAGAATTTATAACAGAACTTCAATTTCATTATTAGAAATGAATTTAAATTCAGGCTGTGAAGTGAAATGTTTGCCAGAGTAGGTGTATGGCAGGAATGGTGTCTCTCAGCAATGAACCCACAAAACTAGAACATATTTAATCTTGAGGCAAAGCACCCAATGAGCAGACCAGTACCTTGGCTGTCGTGAAATGGAGAGACTTCAGTGAGCTCTTGTAACCAATTCTGAACTGTGAACTGGAAGAAAATATCTCCTCGTAAGTGCTACTTAAACATCATTACATCAGGTTGTCACCAAGGGTCTCATCTGAGACTTCGCTTCTTGTCACCGTCAGGAAGTTCTCAGCATAGGGAAGGAGGGAACAGCTGTGGGTCCCTCCTCTCTGCTCCTCTGAAATCAAAAAGCTTATTGTGAAATTTTATTCACTTCAGTGGCAACAGGAGGAGGCCGTGATTTAATCTGCAGAGGTTGCGATTATCAAGCTTGTGTTTTAGAAGATTAATGTTGAAATTTGATTTTTTGTGTGAAGCAGCACTGGGTTAAATTTGCCAAACTCAGTGGAAAAAAAATGACCCTTAAGTAGATAACACTAACTCCTCTCACATGAGTAGCCTGGAAAATAGCAATCTGTTATTCCCCTGGGAAGTTAGGGTGACAGTGATGGGATGAAAATACGTAAACGGTTGTGTTTACAATCTCTTCATTTACCTTCTGAATGGGCCTGTGAGAGGAGAGGTAAACATTTGTAGGATGTTATTTAAAGTACTATGAAGTCATCGTTCCCCCCTCTCCTTTTCACCTCTACATTTTGCACAGTGAGTGGTATTTGAGGCTCCTGAACTTCCTAAGAGGCAGCTCGGTGGGTACCTAAACTTGTGCATTTTTCCTTTAATGGTAGGAAAGGTTCTACTCCAACTCCTAAGGAAAACCATGTCAGCACAACACCACATATGTCTGTTATTGCTTAAAGATCAACGTGGAAACATTCACGCTGGCAAATTTTAATACTCTGGGAAATTCTAATCTGATAAACAGAGCCACAAAGCAACAATTCAAGCAAATGTCACCTTCACTATTTTTCTATTAGAATAGCAAAGGCAGAGAGATTGCCCTGCAAGAGGAAGGGATCAGCTGGGGTAAATGACAAGTTTAATAAGAGAGAGGAATTTTTGTCAGGAGAACAAAGGGCATACAGTAATTTCACAAATCCTCTTGAACTTGAGAAATGTTAAGTCTGTGAGGAAGGAATACAGGAATATGCAGGACTGTGCAGAAAGGACTGGTCTAGGGCTGTGACTTGAAATGTGAATGTTAATCCAGCACTGTTCAAACTCTCTCCAGAAAGGTTAGAGAGGCTTTTCTCAGCCTTCTAAGCAGTATTACTTATTGGAAGAAATACAATTTCAAGAGTACCCCTGAGGAAGAGCGAATAATAGTGGCTCTCTCACAATTGTGCAAGAGAGTTGCTCCCAAAAAAGCTGCCTGCACAAGTCTTTTTCTTTGTAATAGCTCTATTTTATCTTTAAAAATCAATAAATAGCTCAATCCCCGAGTTCCTGGCAAACAGCTCTCTCCAGATACCTGTAGGCATTTTTCAGAGCAAACAGCTAACAGCGATGTATCATTAGGGCTTATCTCCTGCCATGCCTAAAACCTTAGCTGCAACAGCTTAAGCATAAGGGTCACATGTGCTCTGTAGCTCAGTACCTGCTGTGCAAATTTAACTTCCGAGGTATTTCTGTGACGAGATGAGCCGCGCACATCTCTCCCAGGTGGTCCTGGGGCAGAACAGCCCCCCAGGAGCCTCCGGAGCGCGGTGCTGAAGCCCGGCCCCGGCCCCACACGCCGGCTCTCGGCCGGGGGGAGCGGGGGAGAGCGGCAGCTTTACCTCTCCCAGGCCTTGGCGGCATTGCTCAGACCCTTTCTTCCCCGTCACGGCCACAGCGAGTCCCGTGGGCAGCTCGGCAGGGCCCGCGCCCGCCGCCCGCCCCCGGCGCTCACCGGGGAAGGGGCCGC